>JAQIVE010006895.1:0-11024 GCA_034698285.1 Sminthurinus bimaculatus | reverse complement strand
ACCATTTGATTTACGCGGTACTCTATGGAAATCTAAATCTAAACTTTCCTGCTTTCTATCTGAGACGCCCCATGTAATAAAATTTGTGGACAATTACATAAATATCTTTTTTTTTCTATCGCAGGGCTGTATGAGAAAAACAAGAAAGAAAAATAGGTCATTTTTCTTTAGTACTTAACTACTTAAAACTTATAAATTTTCCCAACAGGAACTGAAATTTAATTAAAGTAATTATTGTTAAAGTTACAAACGTTTAGTTTACGGCTTTTAATGGAACAACAGAGTACCATTTAAGTTGTGATTAAATTAACTCCGATATTAAATTCCAGTTAAAATTAACTTTAACTTTAAGACGCAATTACTTTTTAACTATACAACTTTAACTTTCGCTAGATTAGCAGGGTTTCGAAATTTTTTAAAAGGAATACGACATTCTCTAACACATTCTGTCAGCAAGGTTAAACCTGCGAAGCCCATGCCAATAGCAAAGAGCTGAAACGCCGCGGTCGTCACAGAATTTTCCAGCTCCCTTAGGTGACTAAATAAGCTCTGTCTCCGTTTTTATATCTTCTGCAAACAAGGTCAAGAGGTCAGGGTCTCTAGGAATCGACACATTTTTTTCCTGCTTTGATTTGTCCAGAAGACGGAATATGAGCCATAATCAAAATTGAAATTGAAACAAACCTCTCAGTTTTGTTTTGTAAAAATTTTGAGAAAATTGTCCAGAAATTCGAGCATCGTCAGAAACATGAATATAAATAAAGAAAAAGACTCATCGCTCGAACGCCCCCCTAAAACTTTGACAAACTTTTTGGTGCAACATCAAAACCCATCTGAAACCCATGGCAAACTTTTCACGGAACGTTCCTCATCTCGTCACGACAATGGTCACAACATTGAATAGAATTGCAGATTTTGTAAAAAATTTGCTATTCTTTGACAAGAAAAGCTGGACTCGCTGTGTTTGTTCAAAATGTACCCGAAAATTACCGGGATTTAGATCCAAATCAAAAGAACGGCCCCAAACTGACCCTCTACTGAACAGGGTGATAAACGAGAAACAACCGCGTTTTGGTAAGCTCCACGGGATTCTGAAGCCCAACGTTTGCGCGCTTGCTTTGGTGGGGGCCAAAGGGAATTATGCCCATTAGTATAGACCGAAAATCCGGGTTAATGAAAGTGTCCAGGTCGAAAATCAAAAAATTTGTGAACAGCGCCATCTTCTGGTTCCTGGCTATTCGATGGTGCTTGGGTGTCTATTTTGTTTTAAGTTGGCTCAATGACTTAAACAAGAGTCTGGATGGGAGCGAAAGCAATAAATTCATGAAAGGTCAGCTGCATCGAATACTACTCCAGTTTGCCTGCGTTTTTGTCGCCAGTTGTGTAATCTGGATCCTTCCTGGGGTTACGAGTGACCTGGAGACGGCTGCTGCCATCTACAATTCCATTCTAACATACCAGGGTCAAAACCATGGCAACGAAATGAACTTGAATAAAAAAGGTGAATTTTTTGGACCATTTTTATTTATTTCAGAAACCACAATATCCCTTGGAAACAAATCTTGTCCAATCTCTATATAAATTTTAATCGAAAATCTGCATCTCAATTTTGATCAACTTTTGATGAGATTTTGATGAAATATGAAAATCTCAATCAAAAATTGTCAATCTTGTCAAATTTCGTCAAATTTTTATGATTTTGAAAAAAAAAATTCCAAGGAATGTAATTTAAAAAAAAATATTACAGAAATTACCGCTTCAAAAAGACCGCGGAAAACATTCCAGCAAAGGATTTTGGCCTGGCTCCCAGTTCTTATATTTCCCGGTATTTCCCTGATGCCCTTGGTCATGGTGATTGACCAAACAATCCCGATACTTCTCGTATCCAAACTTCCATCCTTGGTTCACATTGACCTGGACAATCTGCGGCAAAACAAATTTAGCATAGAGCCAGAACCCCTGTCTAATCTCTATTACCTTTGTTTTGTCCTGGCGGTGACAATTGATGTGACTACACATGCAATTTTGCTCACGGCCATGTACTACGGCCTCTTCTTTGGGCTCCTTGTCATCGACCAGGTTCAGGTCAACTCTCAATCGGCTATTGATGACCTCCGGTAATAACAATACACCAATAAAGAACACCGCACGATTTGTTAAAGATTTCGCTTCCTGGCCCGTTATCCCCAAATTTTTTTGGAGACACCTGGGACGATCCGAAACAACTTTCTTACAGTGACTTTTCTCGGGATTGTTTCATTTGACCTCAAGAGGTCACCAAAATTAACGTTGAGTTAGGACTAGAATTCCTTCGATCGTCTGCGAATCCGGGCCAAAACGATTGCTGATCTTGACCTGATCAACGTTTAAATAGAAAATGTTTTGCTAAAGTCAAAACTGAGACCTCCAGAGGTCATTTTGTTCATTTTTTCACTAGATTTACAATAATGACCTATGGAGGTCACAGTTTTGACTTTACCAAAAAATGTCCCATTTAAACACCAATCAGGACAAGATTAGCAATCGTTTTGACCCGGATTTGAAGACGATCGAAGGAATTTTAGTCCTAACGCCATGTTAATTTTGGTGACCTCTGGAGATCAAATGAAACAATTGTTTCATTTGACGGGATTAATTCCGAGAAAAGTCACTTTACAAAAGTTGTTTCGGATGGTCCCAGGTGTCTCCAAAAAAATTTGGGGATAATCGGTCAGGAAGCGAAATCTTTAACAAATCGTGCGGTGTCCTTTCGAAAAATCAATTTTTTTTAGCAAATTCAAAGAATGCCAAGATTTTTTTTGTTGATTTAGAGACGAGCAACAGATGGCGGTCTTTAGACTGGCTGTAGGCACAGAGCGACTTTTATTCTTCAAGACGCTGCTACTCCTCTTCAACAAACATTATCAGTCCATCGTTCTAGTGACCAAAATGTAACGCAGTGCTGGGCGATTGTGGGCGGTTTTGGGGTAGTCCAGCTATTTACCGTCGATTTGGTGTACATGCTTATCTTTCTCTGCTGTTTCATCGGCGGATCTTTGTTCTACTACCTACTTTTTGATGAGGCCTCTCAAATCCCGAACAAAATTGAGGAGCTAAAATCCGGGGTTTTTGAGCTGTCTTACGGGCTGACCGAAAAGGTGCAGAGAGATCGCTATGCAAGAATTGTGAGGGCGATACAGCCGCTGGCGATTCGAGCCGGAGCCTTCAACGCGATTGAGAGAGAATCGACCATGATTTTTGGGGACTTTGTCTTTGGGAAAATTGTCGACCTCCTCCTTGCATATGAGTAAACCATCTTGGTATAATATGTAGTAAAAAAATGACGGGGTTTAAAACTGAATTTTGTAACCCCGTAAATTTTGTAAAAAGATGGCGCTGAATTTCAAACTCCCCTTCAAACAGATCAAATGGTGCTCAGAGAAGACAAAAGTTGGGACTCAAGGAGTGGTACATTCGGGCCTTTCCCGGTCTGTTCTACTCATTGATACTCGTGCCCGGCGTTGCCTACTTCAAGAAACTCCATACACCAGTCATGCTTGTGAGTGAACCACGTTGATCCACCAAATCGAACTGCTCCAACAATCCTGGCGTACCTCCTGCTTGATACCCTGATCCAGTTTTTCAACCTGAGTATCACCATTTACATCATTCACATTTGCTTGGTGACGATACTCAAGGTAAACCTTCGGATGCACCTGATCTTCCAACATCTTGGGTACTTATTTCATATTACTGTTTTGCAGAATTTTTTGGAATAAAGAATAGGGCTCATTTTTTTCTGTTGACTCTTAGACTGTTGCCTGAAGCTGAATCTCCTGCACGGGCAATTGAAGTCCAGGGCTCAATAATAACCAATATGAGGGAGCTTCACCTCCAGCTGAACCTTTTCAACGTTGGCATCTCCAACCGGATTTTTTTTACAAAATTGATCGGTCTCACAATCAGCATCATGGGTGGATTTGGAGCCTTAAAGCTGGCGCACACAAACTTGCCTTTAGCATTGCTGTACGCTGATCTTGGTTTTAACAGCGTGGTGGCGTACCTCGCCATGTTTGACGACGTCTACAAGGTCATGGCAAATCTACAGCAGGTCAAGCGATTCACTCAATTCCGGATAAGAGTCACGACCGCATCAAGTAGGATCATGGAATCAGGGTTGGATCAGCCTCAAGTTGAGGTTGAGGTCCTCAACCTCTACGACAAGATCAAAGCCGGGACCTAGATCAGGGTCAAATCCAGGGTCAAGTCCTAGTCTTTGGACAAGCGTGTCATCAGCTGCAGCGGAAATTGGCGTTGCAAAGAATAGTCTGGCGGTTGAAGGACGAGGAATGGGAGAGAGTGGTGGGCAGTATCCCCAAAATAGGGATCCGAAGTGGCTCCTTTAACGTGATGGAACGGCAGTCGGGTTTAATTTTTATCGGATATGTTTTTAAAAGGTTGTCAGCCTGATTTTGGCATTTTAAAGGTGCGCAAATGGAAAATTGAGCATTTTTAAACAACTTTAGCAGCTCTTGCAATAAAAGACTTGCATTTGGCTGACAATTGACCACTTAAAGTTTGTTGACCAACCTTTTAATCGATCAGCGCTGGTTTTATTTCATGGTAAGTTCATATAAATAAACAAGGAAAGGTTAAACCGTGTACGATGTACCGACGAAACGTTTTCTTGAATTCAGAAACAATGTAAATTTTGATACCAATCAGATTTTATCCGATAAGGTATCGGATTACAATGCCAATCCTCCAGCTTTACCGTCTTTTTTTCGGGATCTTTATGATGAGCAAGGCCCTAAAAACTTCAAGTAGGACCCTATCATTTTTAGCACCTGAAATTAGGCGACTAGACCCCGATGATCTGAAACCTATCACCAATCTGTTGTTCGGAAAGTATTCCTGGATCAACTTCATCAGAATGTTCAACGCGACGCTTCAAGTTTCGGATTTTCATACCGCTCAAATACCTTTGGTCCTGAGATCTGGGCGCAGGCCGAATTTGGCCAAAGACGGTAGCTATGTTCCAACTCATATCCGCCATTCTTTTGCATATGCGACGTTCATTGTACTGCCAGCAACAAAGGTGGCCCTGAACTCCATGGAAATGCGGTACTGGAGTCAGTACATGGAGACATTTGTTGTTGTGGAACCATTCGGATCCACCAAAAATTTGCACCCCTGCATGTGCCCGTTTATGTTCGTCTACCTGGCCGTACCACCAAATCTAAATCAAAATCAGCAAGGTGATACCCCTAGTGTATCAGGTTCGAAAGGGAACCTGCAGGTAGAAGATATTCGTCAATATTCCCAACTCCTAAATGGTCGAAAGACACTTTATAAAAGTAAAAAGTCTGTGGAACACTTTTTTACCGTGCTCGAAGAATCCAGCAAAATCCCTTTACTCGATTCTGAAAGAATCGAGAAAAAGATGCTCCGAATCCAATATGGAATTCATCTTGGTAAAAATCAAAGTTTTGAATCAAATTACATTGAATGTTCTAAACAGCCTCCAAATTATGATCCAGCATCCTGCTTTAAACGAATCATCGAGCTGCAGGTTAAAAATCAACCGATTCCCCAAAGTTTGAATCCAAGCATCAAACTAAGAAGCAGCTTTGACCGTCATCATCCGGTTGATCTTCAAAACTCGATCCTCAACTTTATTTTTGGCTTTGATAATGTTTTAACGTCCGGAACCATCTTTGATTCTGAAATGACACTATCGTTGCAGCACTTTGTCAGAATGGATGAACATAGTATCAGAGAGTTGGTGGATACCTCCTTTACCCAAATTTTTGTGGTCGGAGAGACCGCATTTAAGCTGATCACAGCAGATAGTGTGATCCAGCAAAAGTCTTCTTTGATGATCTACATCATGCCCTTTGAACCTACTCTTTGGATCTGTCTTTTGTCTTTTATCTTTGTCTCAATAAGTATTCTTCAAATCTCGTTTCATCTGACGACTCAGCAAAAAATTTGGCACACACTCCTTGAACAATCAGTCTTTTGGCATTTTCGGATTTTTCTGGAACAACCACGGGAAAACGTGTTCAACCAAACAAGGTCCAGGTTGAATAGTAGAATTTCAGTTATAATTTTTGGATGTTGGTTGATCACCGCCCTGTTCCTGCCGAATGGATATCGGTGTATCCTCAAGTCGGACTATACCTTGCCCTATCCCTTCTCAACAAGGTGGAATGAAATCAAGGACGTCGAGGAAATCGCCCAATTCCACGTCTATTATACGGACTTAAATGGAGAGTGTCCTAGGGATGGAGAATATATACCGCGGTTGTACAAGATCTTCGATATCGCAAATCACACTTTCTTAAATGACTGGGATAAAGTTGAACTTGATTTACTTTGGGGATTTTGTGGACTTTCGTGTAAGAAGAAGACCGGAATTTCTTCGTCCAGGTTTAAAACCGAGGTGAAACGTCCTCTTCGAGCTTCGGTTTGTGGAACAGTGCCCAAATGCCAGTTTCTTTATCGAATGGCGTTGTTGGCTCATAGAAATCTCACATGTCTGGATAGTCTCCCACATATAATCGAAAAAGACTTGAGCCAACCCAAAACTGTGTTGATCACTCCAGAAATGGACTTTGAGTATGTCTGGAACCTGTTTAAGCAGGCTATGAGGAAACATCCAAGGCTCAAGTTCTCCCACAACCGGAAGACCGTCGTCAGTTCTGGAAGCATTCCAAGGTTTTTTGAACTGGCTCCCGGCTTCCCCAGTAATAGACCATTTTTGCTGAGTGAACGTCTTACAATTTTGCTAGAGTCGGGAGTCTTCAGACTGTGGGAGGAATGGAATGAGATTCGATTCTTTCCTCAACGGCAAATCTGGAAGAATTCCAGTGCATATGTCGAGGAGGGTTCACCAGTTTTTAAGCCAATTTCTTTTGAAGAACCGAGTATATACTTTGGCTTTGTTGTGGTTTTGATGCTCCTGAAATTCGGGGTATTTGTTCTGGTTTTCGAAGTTATTTGGAACGCTTTAACGCGTCAAGCAAAAAAAATGGCGTTTTTGTCAATTTTTAACAAACCGTACAATCAACCCTTAAAAAATCTTGATAAATAATTTTGGGACATGTTGCTGGTTGCTGATTGAAAATCTCATCAAATTTGATGAAACTAATGAGATTTTTATAATTTTTATGGAAAAATGATCAGAATTTAGCAATCTTGTAAACTCTCAACGTCAAGAAGCTGGACAATGGACAAGATTTAAGAGTTGCTAAAGAAACAATAAAAATTAGGCAATAAGGTTTTATTTTAATATTGTCCCTTACAAATAATTCTTGTCAAAACATTTTATGAAATTTTGACACGATTTTGGTCGAAAACGTTTTCTATTTTGATCAACTTTTGATGAAATTTTTTGAAATATCATGAAAATCCCAGCAAAAATTGGCAATTTTGTCAAATCTCATCAAATTTTCATGAGATTCGATATGATTTTTTTCTAAGGGGTAATTTTGTTTCTGTGAATTTTAAATAAATAAATTAATTAAGTGTAAATGTATGAAATAAATACAGCATACAAAGTGCAATGACGACTGACGATACGAAAAAATGAGTGACAGGATCAAGTTAACTTTTTATCGCCGATTCAAGGTCATTTTTTATTGCATTTGATTCCATTCTAGGTCAGCTCGTCTGGCTCGTGGATGTGGATTAAAAGTCGATATACACAGAACACAGTTTGTCTGTTGCAGCTGTTTCTCATATCCAATATCCATTTGGGCATGCAGCACGACAGAATTCCTGTGTAAAATAATCAATTTTTTAGTTTTATTTTAAGCATTGAAATTAAAATGGCTACGAAAAAAGTTCCCCCGCTGCGACCCGCACCGAGAACGGAATATCGTAGCTGGGTAATGAGCATAAATAGAAAGACAAATGAATCCATTTATCGAAAAGTTGTGGACAAAATCCTGGAACGCGCACTCTGGGATTTTGATAAAGATGAAAACCGGGAATGGGAAACTTTGACGCCGCTCAGTAAAGATCTTGCACACTCAGTAAAGCATATTGGAAAAGTAATCGACTTGACCCAAGAGCCAGAGGAAGAACTGCAGCTGTTGGACTACGTCGACAAGCTGATTGAATTCAGTCGAGAGAAAAAGTGCCACATTTTTAATGTGAGCAAGGATTCCGGAGGGTATGAATTTTTTTATGCTAATAGTAGCCTCATTTTTATTGAATATTAAATTAAAACTTTGATTAAGTTAACTAATTGAAATTAAAGGTTGGATCCCTATGGATTGATGGGAGAATGGCTAGCCTCCTGCATGATCAACAGTGTTCTAAGTTATCAAGTAGGCCCTGTCTACACGCTGTTGGAGTACGAGGTTTTTCGGTATGTCCGACAACTTTTGGGCTACTCGGCCGACGGAGTTGAGGGGGATGGAATTGTGCCGCCGGGAACTTCAATGGGCAACGGGTATGCCATCAACTTGGCTCTGCAAAGAAAATTCCCATTTTTGAAAAAGAAAGGATTTCTGGACCAAGTTCAAAGAGTTGATCAGCAGCCGGTCCTCTTTGTATCGGAACTTGCGCAACAGTCCATAGATGACCTTTGTGTTTGGCAGGGTAGTTTTTTTAAACAGTACTTTTGAAATATTTTTCTCTTGTAAATTTCAACAAAAAAAATTGCAAGCTGTATGGAAACGTTTTAAAAGAAAACTGTACTTGATCAGCAAAATTTGGGGGATTTATGAATGGTTTCTCTTAAAGTAAATCGTGCACAGTAAAAAATGATTAAAATTTGTCGTGTTGAATAAATTTCTGTAGGAATTGGACTCGAATCTGTGATCAGAGTAAAAGTAGATCAAAACAGACGAATGTCTGTTGAAAGCCTAGTCGAAGAAATTGAAGCTGCTTTAAGAAAAAATCAAATTCCGTTTATGGTTATTGCAACAGCAGGTTCAACAAAAATTTAAATTTACAACCCCTACTATTTTACATTTTTTTGAAAAATTGTCAAAATTTTGAAAACGGCTAATGAACAAAAGAATATTTCAGGCACGCCAATTTTAGGATCGATTGATCCGATCCAAGAAATTGGAAGGATTTCGAAAAAATACAACCTTTGGTTTCACATCGACGGTTATTTGGCGGGCTCCTTCATATTATCTAAAGGGACCCAACGTGACCTTCTAAAGGGTTGTGAACTGTCCGACTCCTTTCTTTGGAGTGTTGACAAGAGTCTAGGGGCACCACTTACCGCCTCGGTTTTAGTTACCCGAGAATCCCATGCAATGAAAAAAGCCTTCAGCTACGGACCTGCGTATCTTTTGAGCCCTAATCCGCTGTATGACAATGTCAAGTGGGACAGTGGTGACAATAATATGCAGGTAAGGATCAACAATAGACTTTAGAATGGACCAGGTTCAGTTTTCAAAATTGGTTGTGAGTTCAAAAGTTTAATTGTAAAAATATTTTCTTTAATTCAGTGCACTCGGCGACCAGATATCTTGAAGATTTGGTTCATGCTTAAGGTCAAAGTAAGTGAAATTCAATTCTTTTTTACTGCAATAGCAATTTTTTTAAAAAACTGCGTTGTTTCAAACTATTTTTTGTTTTAGGGTCAAGAAGTTCTGGACGAGCATTTGACCCACACGAAAAAGATGACCAATTTTCTAGTTCAAGAAATCGAGCGGCGAAACCGGGAAAATGCTATTGGGTCATCGTTTGAAGTGATTCTACAGGAGTTTGAGAGTCACCTTGCAGCGTTTTACTATATTCCAAAATGCATTCAAAACCTTGAAAGAAACTCAAGGGAACATTTCTTAAAGGAGTCAAAGGTAAATTTCTGCTTTTTGTATCATATTTTCGAAATCATCTTTTGTCATTGAAATTTTGCTTCAGTACATTTGTAAATTTGAAAAATTAACCGATTTTTCGTAGTACACCGAAAAGTTGGGAAAGTATCTGTTTGAATCCCGGATTTTATCGATATTAGTTGAATCTCTTCCAAACTATCCGGTGGCTTTTTTTGTGGCGAATTTGGGAAACTCTGGGCTCGTTCCTCAAGACATAATCCAAATTTTGGACCGCATCGAAAATCATGGAGAATCTTCAGCTTTTCTTCAAAGGCTAGATTTTCCGATTCCGCAACATGAAAATGAACAAGGTTCTAGTATAGAAGACGAAAATTCTGAAAGCAGCTTCCCCAAAACTGTTTCCAATTCAAATCCACCACATTTTGTAAACACCCCGATCAAATTACTGCATCTGGACCTATTTCGAAAATTTTGGGACCTCATTTTGACCGAGGGAACATTCTTCGATAGCTTGGATCAGCCACAGCCAGCTCAAATCTTTAAAAGTCCTCAAGAACTTTTGACGGCCGTTGATTGGACCCTAGGTCAAGATAAAGAGAACCAGATTTCGATCAGAAACCCGGATGATATCCCTAAAATTTTGGAGATTGTCAAAAATGTGATCAAGTACAGCGGACACTATGGAGATCCCTACTGGTTGTTTCACATGATCGGCGGGTACTGTAATTTAATTACGAACTTGCATTATTTAAAGGTCAAAGCTAAAGGTCAATTCTCAGGTGAGTCACTTTATTTTGAATCATTTCAGAATAAACGGCCACAGCCTCGTTGCTGATCATGTGATCACCGCCCTGAACGAATCAACACACGCGTATGATGCAAACCCAATTTTCACCATGATGGAGGAGGAGCTTTTGACCAATATTCGGAAAATGGTTGGCTACCCGGAAGATGGAGAAGGTCAACTGCTACCCGCGGGATCCGCGTGCATTCAACTTGCCGCTCTTTTTGCGCGGATGACCAAATTCCCGGGGCGGGAATCTTCATCGATAATCATGTCTAAGGATCAAAGTTGCCCTAAAGCTTTCGTGGCATTTTTGAGCGCCGCCGGTCATTTTTCAGTGGACAAGGGCGCCGCTTTTTTAGGTTTCTATGTATTAAATTAAGGGGGGAGACAACTTCAGTAGCAAATCTGCAGTGACATTCTGAGACATCAGAGTACTCTGATGGCGCTTGCTATCT
>JAQIVE010006894.1:0-11025 GCA_034698285.1 Sminthurinus bimaculatus | reverse complement strand
AATAAATTGATGATATAATAATTATTTTAATTTTTAAAAACATTACCTTATTCTGCACACATTTTAATTTTTTACAACACACACACACTCACTAACTAAAAATACTATTTGATAACTTTTGGTCAGCAAAATCATTTCCATTTTGATCAACTTTTGGCGATATTTCGAGGAAATATCATGAAAGCCTCATCAAAAATGGCCAATCTTGTCTAATCTCATCAAAATTGCATGAGACTAGTTTTTTTTTGAAGGATAGTTAAATATACACAAAATACAAAACACAAAATCCGAGAAACATACATAAATATACCGAAAAAATTTCGCCAATTTCCACCTGATCCATGTCCCTTCTTCGGCATGCGTTGTGTGTATGAAAACTTGATTCTATTTGCCTCTTTGTGAGATGACAAACATGCAGACCAAAATAGAAACCAAAATTATAAGACATACACAGAAAATTTCTACTGCTAGACTTGTTGTTGACTGCGGTTCCAGACTCGAAATCCATTTAGCATTCTTTGCAGCCAGGTTAGTAAGAACGTTTTGCTGCTTTTCTTTCAATTTTTGCACCTCTTTCACAGCTATAACATTGGAGACAAAAAAGGATTTAATACATTAGTTTGTGATTATCTCTCAAGTTTCAAGATGCAGCTTGTTCTGTGCTTATATGTATGTGTAATAATAAAAGTACACAGTAGAACCCCGATTACAAGAATTGATCCGGCACAAACAAATTTTGTGTAAAAAAATCTTAAAATCGAGGATTCTTTTAACCAAAAATAAAAATTTTTATAATCGGGATTCTACTGAAAAAAATTCTCCTGCTACATAATTACTACATAATTACCATCGTTAATAATCCTCAAAATTGCTTCCGGTTTCCATTCATGAAGATGAGCCCGAGGTTCTTCAAATTGGATTTGGATGACTAAATACATAAATGGGACAAAACCGCGGAGGTTTAATACAAATTTTTCCAAAAATACATAAATACCAAAACAATAAAAGCCCTTAGAAAAAAATCTTACCGATTCGCACGACCTTTCATCAAAATCTCATCAAATGTTCATGAGATTTTTTTCTAAGGGTCTGTGTCATTTTGAAAAGACCGCGAAAAAAAACTTACCGTTGTCTTCAACAGTTTGTATGTGTTGTTTTGGTCGTGAGGGGGCGCTCATGCCGGTAATTACCCCACAAAAGCGTAGAGTAGCCATCGTTGTTTCCCACTCAAATTTCCCCGCGGCCTCGTTCACCGCCATGTCAAACTCTTTTTTGGCCTCCTGAACTCCTCTCAAAAATTCGTCCTGGCTCCACTCCTTGACGGCATCGAAATTCTCGCAAACCCTCTTAATTCTGGAGTCGACCCTATCATTGTCAACCCTCGAATTGTTCTTCGCACAGTGCCTAAACCACGATCGGGCATCCTCGGTTGTACTTTTTATCCCTATCACGGCATTTTCAATCCGGCGCTGACGGCACTCGCCAAGACGTTCAACCTCTCGATGGAAGTTGCTAATGGCCAATTTAACTTCTTCTTTAGAAAAGAAGGCGGCATTTTGCAATTTAAGCTCCAGCCTAAATTCCTCAAGTCCCGACCTCAAAAGACCACCCATTGTATAATGTCGGTAAGAATCCGCAAATTTTTTATCGCTTTCTACCCTTTTCGTCAGATGTATCAGCATTTTCTCAATTTCCGTGAGACAGTTCAACTTGCTCTCCATTGCCGCTTTTGTCTTTAGCTCGAGATATTGGGTGACCTCGGAAGATTTGACAAGCTCCGCCGTCAGGGGGGTTTTCGCCGTTTTCAGAGCCTTGAAAATTTTGTCGTAGGTCTCGTCCGTGGTGGTGGAGGTGAGAGAAGAGGAGCCATTTTTGGACGAGGGAAACAGAAGTGCGTACATGGTTTAATTAACCAATATTATTTTTTTAATTGTAGAGTTATCGTAATTTATTATAAGTAAGTATTTATTGAAATTTGAACACTAGCGTATGTATATAAGTACCTATGCAGGGAAAAATATTTTTTGGAGGGCTATGTAATTTTTTCCAACACGAGTAACTGTCTTCAAGATTGTGACAAACTGTTTGTGAACTATATACGAAAGGACAAGAGAAATACTTTATACTTCGATGTGCGTACGTGAAAGGAGCAGGGAATTTGGGTTGCAGTGGGGGCAGCTAAGGGATTACCATAGATAATAATATATGCTTAAACTCCAAGTAAACAAGTAAGTATACATAAATAGAAAGTATTAAGAAAGAAATAATAAGAAAGTATTTTGAACTATTGTACAAAAATGGTAATCCTTAAACTATGTATAAGTAATCTGTATAATCCATAGTCGATGGGAAACTATTTTTGTTGTCCGTATTATTTAACTTAAGCTTGAGCTTTAAAAAATAATTTAAAGATGCATACCGTCAGACGAGGCGAAAAGCGGCACTCGTAAAATTCTGTGAATGTCAAGCGTGCAGAATGCAGAAATGTGCAAAAGTAACAAAGGACATTTACAATGATTAATTGAATTTTAATTTTATTTGCATAGATAATTCATAGACTTCGATAGACAAAAAATATCAACATGATGCATTTTATGCATTTTACTCCATAAAAAATAAAAAAGGGTATTAATTTCACGAGTTCGTAAGATGGGTAAGTTTAAGTTGAAAATGCTTTCGTATAGTTATACAGTAAATATCCATGAAATAAAATACTTTTGAAACACTAATGGGTGATCAATGACCAAGAAAAAAATATGCAGCATCTTATATCCAAAATTTTTACACATGTTCAATGTTCATCCTTCCTTCCATGGTCCATGGTACATATGGGTAGTGCGAAAAACGTGATTCTAGTGGCGTCTTGACATGACCAACATTAATATCAGCGCAAAAGCACCATACATTACTAATGAAATCACAACTTTAAGTATTTCAAAAGTCCAAAAAGATTCTACGCTTGACATCCATACAATATTCATTCTAGTCAGTTGAGGAACAACTTTTTGATTTTGCCTTTTCAATCTTTCCACTTCTTGCGTCACTAGAAAATTTTGAAAACACAAACAAGGATGCAATACATACATATGTACAGAAATTTGCAACAACTACTGTACTTCACCAAATTAAAGCCCGACCTTTAATAGTTACCCAGTCTAATCCTTTTTATATGAAAAAGTCTTAGATTTTTCATAGACTTTAAAATAGGAACCCTGGGCTTCTATTTGGTGAATTACGGTACCCAAATTTCAAAATGTGATGTGTTGTCTTTTTACAAAATAAAAAAACAAAGTATATTTTATGTAAATGAGTAAAGCATCTCGTGCTATTTACCATTGCTCATACTATTCAAAAATTTATCCAGCTTGGACTCATCAAAATCAGCCGTAGGCTCTTCAAATTGGATTTGGATGACTAAAACAATTTGACAAAATTTCGTAGGATTATTATTTAAATAAAATTTAAAATTTTCCAAAATTACAAGCTCCGTCATTTTCAAAAGATGGAAAACCAAAAAAAAATTTACCCTCATCCTTAATTTTATGAATCTGTTGTTGTTTTGGTGGTGAGGGTTCCCTCATGGAGTTAATGAAACCACGAAAGCGTTGTACAGCCCGCGTCGCTTCCCACTCAAATTTTTCCGCGGCCTCGTTCACCGCCATTTCAAACTCTTCCTTAGCCTCCTGGATTCCTCGCAAAAATTGGTCCTGGCTCCACGCTTTGACGGTATCAAAATTCTCGCAAACGGCCTTCATCCTCGAGTCTACCCGGGCAATGGCAACACTTGGATTGCCCCTACCGTTTCTAAAGGACTCGCGGGCCTCGTCTATGGTGCTTCTTATCCCTTTCAGCGAACGCTCGATTCGACGCTGAAGGCTCTCGCCAAGGATTTCAACCTGTTGGTGGAACTTGTGTGTGGCATTTCTTAACCCTCCTTCTTCAAAACGATTGAAGGGAGTTCCCAACTCATACACCGAAGTCGTGCAACTGACCATTACAGTAATACGACCTTTTATTGTACTCAGGTAAGGATCTGCAATTTTTACTGCGCCCTTTTGAACATCTTCCGTCATTTGTTGGAGTTCCTTTTCAATTTCGGTGAGACAATTCAAAATTTTTTGTGTCGCCGCACTCGCCTTAAGTTCGAGGTATTGGTTGGCCTCGGAAGATTTGACGAGCTCCACTGTTTGGGATTTTTCCGCCGTGTCAAGGACCTTGTAAAGTTTGGCGTAGGTCTGGTCCGTGGTCGTTGGACTGAGGGGAGAAGCACCATTTTTTGGAAAAAGAAGGGCGTACATTTTGTAAAAAATATTTTTTCAAATTGTAGAATTTATAGTTTTTTATTGTGGGAAAATTTTACTAAAAGTTGAGCAAGAACAAATATTTTTTGTATGGCTAAGGAATTTTTTCCCTCAGCAGCGTTTGTAAGATTGGGACGAAAAGTTTATGAGCTATTGCAGGGCAGAAGAAATAATGTACCTAGTGTGCGTGAGTGAAAATGTGCACTGGGGACAGATAAGGGTAATAAATAGATGTGCGTCAGACTCCTTGCACCAAAATGTTGTTTACATATAAATTTTTGTACGTAGAGATGCAGCATACAGTGCAGCCGTTTTGTGCCCAAGGCCATAAGTAAACTCCAAGTAAACAAGCTGATTGTCCAGAGGTTGATGTTCTAGCAACAATTTTTGTAATCCTCATAATAAATGCATTCTGGGTTCTATACATACAATCCCAATATCAATAGTCGATAGAATAATAGTTGTCAGTATAGTAACTCTAGTGAGCCCTTGAACTTTAAATGAAATTTTAAAAGGTACATGTGTTTACATTGGCCCGCCAAGTCAAAAATACAATTTACTTTTTGAAACATTTTCACTCTATGGCTCTTTCTCCATATTACTTTACTATGAAGGAAGTGCCATAGAGTAAAAAAGTTATAAAACAATTGCATTCGTGACTCGGAATGATGCTCTGTGACCGAGTGGATGGTTTTTGACATTTCCGGGGATTAAAAGGTAAGTAAAAGGTCAATGATTTGGTTGAAACAAAATTGGATGAAATTGGGAGTTTCCAGGCGCTCTGTATATCGAAAGCTGGCCTGCTGGACGCCAACTTCCCGGATTGAGTGGATGGCTTTTGAAAACTGGAGCCGACTCTTGGCCACCGTCAGCAGGCTGTTGAGTAGGCTTAACTCCCTCTTGTACTCTGCAAACTGCTCTTGAATGCGGAACGTCTTGTCCACGAAAATGCCATAACTGATGGCGATAGCAGCTCCCAGGAAGAAGCAAATGAAGGCCACCTGCCAGTTCCCATATTTGTGTCCCACGTGAATGGCCAGAAAGATGAGCAAGATGACGTTGCTCATGAATACCAACTTCAGGAGGTACAAGGTGTTAGCCGCCATCACGTTGTAGACCTGGACAAGGAGCTGCAGCTCTCGACACTTTCTCACGCCTGACCGAACCTGCCACGTTTGGACGTCCGTCCTCATCTCTCGCCACTCTCTATGTACGGGCAAAAGAACCATCGTCAAATAAGTAGGTGTACATATTTTGTAACAGAGGAAGGAAAGAATTCAAGAACAAGTTTTGGTTACAAAAGTACTTACCGAATTCTTCGGATACCGTTGTTCCCCTCCTCATGACACATTTCAAAGAGCAGAATGTTTGACACAAACAAATGATGACCTGGGGCGACAAACACGAGAAGGAGGTAACAATCCAATATGGCGCCCAGGGTCAGGGTCAAAGTCCGGCTACCCCAACAGTCCCGCCATCCCACTGGCCAAACAGAGTAGACAAAGTTGAAACTATTGGGGTTTCGAAGATAGAGAAGAAGATGGGCTCCGGTCCCCAAGACGATTACAATCCACAGGAAAATCGCCATGAGTTCCGACAAGGAAAAGCTGAGCAGACGCTTTAGGGACATTGGCCGGCTTTCATTTCCTAAAATTATTGAGCACCCTTTGAAAAAATATCTTGTCAAGTGTACTTAAGTAAGTAAGTAAGAATGTGAACATTGAACATACTCGCAAAGTGTAGACCAATATGCCGCAAGATGGGGTACAAGTCATGCCGACGTTTGTGATAGAGAGTATGGGTGCCATGCATGAGGAGTAGCGAGATGGAGGAGCAGATGTAACTACAGCCAAAATGGTGCAGAGTAGCTGGCTGGTAGTTGAAAACCGCCTCAACCAGTCGATACCAAACGAAGCCCAAGTGAGCCCACCAAATGGATCGCTGAATGGTGTACAGAAGAACTTTGTGGGCTCGGAGATCCCGGTAGACACTCAAGTCGGGGTAAATTATTAGGGGAAGAAGACCCAGGGCGTTGTACCATTTAAAAAAATACAAGTTGACTCCCAGGTCACCGAGCGAAATCATAATTTTCCCTTTTTTGTATTTATGCTACATTTCAAGAAATATTGTCTTTCTTGATAATATTATCGACCCCAACCAGAGGGAACGAAGAAAATGTGGAAAGAGTTTCAAAATATTTTCGTTCTCTTTGCACAAAGTCGCCAAATAGAATATTTGACTTCTTTCGTACTTATGGAGAAAGTTCCCGAAGAAAAGTATAAATGGGGTATGGGAAACAGTTACATAAACGGCAAAGCTCTACAACTACGTCGTTAACATTATTATCAAGAATTCAATGTAGGTATTTACATGTTATTATGTATTATTAACCATGTATTAAATTTAATTATCAAGTTATTTCGCTAGCTTAAAACTTTAAACTTCAAAGGTTGTACAATATTTTTTTCTTATATCTCTATGCTGAAGTAATATCATTATTTCCTTATAGCATTCATATTCTCGTTTTAAAAACTGTTGTTTAAATATTTTTAAACCTAGCTTTGTACAGTATGTTAAATTACATAAACCGCCACTTTAAATAATTGGCTCTCGACCTCATTTTTTACACACACACACAAATGTTTAATTAAACCTATTTTTACGTACTGTGGTATTTACCAAAAATCTACGGAAATGTTTGAACTGATGATTTACAATAAATGGGCGAAATTTCTACAAAGTTCCAGCTAAATCGTCGAAACTTTGTTTTGTACGCGGCTTTTTATTTTTCCTACGGCTGTATGTTGTAATATTGGTGGAAACTATCTAATCCAAAAACTTGGAGCAATATCGACGATACGTGTATGCGCGCGTGAATCCGATCCGATGAGGCATCCTTGGATTCTGAGATATTCGTATGAACATTTTGCGCCCTGCATTTATTACCTGGAGATTTGTTAGGGTTCACTAAAACAAAATATGCCCTATAAAAATGGCCAAGGAATTAATTCTATGAGACTACTAGTCGATACTTTCAATAATGACAAAGGTTTCCCGGACAAATGATATAAGTGCAAGGCCATTTCCATAGAGTAACAGATAAAAGGAGGCCTTCAAGATGGAGTCGCCTAATGACAGCGGCTGCAGAGAAACGTCCCTCCTTTCCTTCTCTTTGTCCTCCTCTAGCAACTCAAGTTCTCGTCCGCCCTTAAGTAGTCTCCTTAAACCATCCCTAGCCATTTCCGCGCGCATGTCGTCGATCAAAGCTGTCCAGAACTGCTGGATCCCCGAGTTTACCAGCCGGCCGAAGATCCGGATCGGGATGTCTAGATAAGGTCCAGTGAATCCCCAAACTTGCCGGCTGACAAAAAATTCATCCGGGCTGACAAAAAAGCTTCGATGATGCACCTTGGGGAGTTTTCGGTATAGACGGTCCTGGCTCTTGTCCCACTTGACCATGCAGAATCGCTCAGCTCGGTAGAGGGCGTTCCAGTCGTTCGCATCCTGGAAAAGTGGAAGTTCCATCGTGTTGTTCAACAATAGCTGGGCCTTCTCAACCACTGCGACTGCGGAGTAAAATTCACCCCCGCGCATCCCATCCACAATTTTTTGGCATTGTTGCTTCAGATCCTTTTGCATGGTGACCTTAAAGCTGTCCTTGACCAGCTGTTCCAACGTCATGCCGTGACCCCGGATTTGGGGGACCAACACGTAGCTGGAGAGACAGCCCAAGTAGTAGTTGACGATGACGACAAGGACGAGAAGCCAGGCTGTGTGGTAGAACCGGAACCGGAACCGAGCACCGGGTAAAAAAGGAGTCACCTGGCTGAAAATGGGCGACAGGATGATCATCAACGTGTAAAAGATATTTTCACGATGGCTAGATGGCGCTACAGTCTTCATCCTCTGAATTATTTCAACAAGAAGAATCAAAATGAACAGGACAAAACCCAGGGCGATCCAAACGGTGGTCTGAAAGGGCAGGGTCAGATCGTTGAAGCAGGACGGTCCGTCCGTTTTTGCGTTGAGTCCATGAATGATCTGCAAACTTGACCGGTCAGTGGTGACCGTCCCGCTGTATTTGTACTCGGTTCCCTCTTGTCGAGCGAAGGGTTGAATAAAGCCTGCTTGACACATTGTTGGCTCGTCCAATATTTGATTTTCGGCCACGAAGAAGGGCGTAAAATTCCACTTTTGGGCTATTAGCGATATCAGGACCACCCGCGGAATCTCGAAGATTTTTGAGCGTTGAGCACTCCGAATCGTTTTGACTTCACCGGCAAATTTTTCTTTCCACTTCTTCAATTGACTAGTAAAAACCTCCAGTTTGACGACGACCAGAGTTGCATGAAGATTTTTCCGGGGGTTCTCCAGATCTTGCCGGATTCGATCATGGGAGGCCCAAAGTATTGATAATTGCGGATCTTCAGCATCGTTTGATTTTTTGCTTTCGAATTCTCTTCCACCATCTTCATCGTCTTTCAACACAAGATTGACCGAAGGGGTACAGAAAAAATTGATAGGGTCACCGCACCGAAGTCGAATGTATTCCAGCTTTGCTGTATCACCAATGGCCGACTTTCCTGATTTCCTTAGTATAAGGCCTTGATTTTGTAAAGGGTTCTTCGACCAGGGAAACCGAATGATCAGGTAGTTGTACGGAACCTCGCACTCCATCAGGGCATTGGCCGGTCGGGCCAACTGAAAGATGCCCGATTCGGCCATCGTGAGAAGAAGGAAAAGTCCGCGGAATGAGTCCAGCATCCAGAAAGGCGGGAACCAAGGATCATACCAAGGATTGTCAAAGTATACCCCAGCTTTTTGCAGATTCGGATTTGATGGGTCATGGCGGTACAAGAAATCTAGAGGAATGATCAGGTAGACCCAGCAGTGGGCGCCAAACTTGTATCCCAGACTACTGGAGGAACTCTTTTTGAACGTGTTGAACCAATCCGTATTGAGGCTTCTCCAGTGAATTTCCAGGGGTGCTCCGAGTCTCTGCAGCTCCTCGTTCACCATCAGATCAATCATTTGAGCTCGAAACGACTCATAGACTTCGGGCATCCCTCGTCTGCTCATGAAAGCTATTCGACAGTTTCCGAGGGGTATAAGGAGTTGCTTCAAATCCACTTGGGAGTAAAATGTCGCTGGTTTTAGCAAGTTTGTTGCTTGTTCGTTGGCTAATGCAAAGACTATTGACAAGCTGAGACTTGTGACAAAAACGAACTTGGTGTTTTTCATCTCCCGCAGCAGTAGAAATCCCGCCATTCCGCCATTCAGTGTTATGAACTTTAGGGCGCTTTCTGGGCTGGTTGTTCGTTGACTTGCTAAGTAAGAGTTTTCAAGAGAAAATTCCGGCATCGATCGCTTTTATCTTTCAATATTTGACCATCGTGTCTGTTAGCCCTTTCGTCAAGGGATTTTGGCCGTTTTGTGTATTTTTACTCATGCATGCATGCAACATGCGACGCTGTAAGAAGGGCACAATATATTATGGCGCTGCTTTTTTACCGCCAAAAACAAAAATCGTTATTTTAAAAACCTGTTATTGTTGTTATTAATTTATTATATTGAGATTAAGAACAAGAATTTACTTTTTAAAAAATTACAAAAAATAAAAACTGGACGAAATTTGAATCCGTTTTTATTTTTTCGGAAACATTTTTCGGAGCACGTCTAAGGATCGTACAGCGTCAACTCTGCCATACCCGGAATGGTAGTTCCGGAAAAAGGAAAAGTGGTTCCATCGAGTCCATTACATGTTGGTCTCCCAGGACTGTTTGTAGGAACGGATCCTTGCTCTAATGCGGTTTTAATGTCACTGTAGGTCAAGTTGCCATATTCCGAGAGTAAAAGCGCCACCACCCCGGCAACATGCGGAGTGGCCATGCTGGTCCCGGATTTCTCTAAATACCCATCGTCCTGGAAAGCACTAGCCGACGTGACCATGAAACCCGGAGCAACAACATCCGGCTTAATACTTTGTCCAATAGCCGATGGACCAATGCAAGAAAAGTAAGTGAGGAAACCTTGGTCCTCAAAGACTACGCTGGCACCAACTGCAATCACATTGTCGTACTCTGCCGGAGAATACATGGTGCTACAACGTCCCATTTCACGAACGAACGTCCAGGCAATTTCCCGCCGCAAAGACGGGAATGATGTGTGCGGTATGATAGGCCTCAATCACTTTTTCGTAAAACCTGTTCCTGTATCCATGAACCCAGCTGCTGCTGACCACATGGGGGGCTTTTGAGCAGTCCGGGTTGTTCCCCTGTGGATCCGTCGGGCAAACCATCCATTGGCCACATGCTATGACCGCGGCTTCCGAACATGATCCGACACATCCATTGCACAACATCCACTTGCTGTCCGGCGCCACTCCGCCCGTACAAAAAATAAAGGCCGAATACTGGTTACCATAGCCGTTATGTTACGGCTGATATATGTAGCCGAATTCTCGCCGAATTTTCGGCCGGGAAATCCAGGTGAAACTAACCGAATGAGACCTCACAATTCAGCTGTAAAAGTCGGCTGAAAAATTAAGCCGGAAAATTCAGCCGAAAATAAACGAAAATCGCAGTAAAATTCTGGCTCGGTTTTTGGAAGTATTCTCGCATTTTGTGTATGCTATACTGACCTCAATCGTGACCTTTGTAGACAGATAGTCTTTTAATAATTCCGAGTGAGATCATTATGAATTCCATCGATTTCATGGCACATG
>JAQIVE010006893.1:0-11027 GCA_034698285.1 Sminthurinus bimaculatus | reverse complement strand
GATTAAAAGTCTGCAGGATCGTCAGTTCGGTCATCCAAATTATAAATATACAATGTGGTCCTGCAAAAGCAAATACGCCCCTTAAACTGACTTGCTGAATTGAAATCTGTTTTTTTACTTTCTTAATGACAATTTAGACTAAAGTTGAATTATGTATTCCCTTTTCTTAATTTTGACGTTTCAGGCTATAAATTTTTCCTAAAAGATTTCATTTTCAATAGTTTGTGTGCGTACCGATAAAAACGACAACAAAAACTAAAAAATACCTTTACTTAGCATAAATGAAAACATACAGCCTCAAAATATGGTGATAAATTAACTTTGCAAGTACGAAGATCAGCAAAATAAATTTGAACCATGTTCTCTTTCGTGGCCCCTGCCAATATTGGAAATAAATGCATAGAACGGCGTCGAAATTTTGCAAAGAACGCAGAATTGGAATTCGGCCATCCTCAATATACAGAAGAGTTTAGAGTTAGAGTTTAGATCCAAATCGCGTAAAAATCGTACAAAATTATTTGACACCTTTTTTTCACTGTATCTTTAGGTAAAATAGTCAGAATATCAACTGTATATATTACAATTTTTGAAATCCAAAGTGCGTTCAAGTTTATGCCGTGCTGGGGCAAAGTTTTATTTATTGTTGTGAATTTATGTATGCATCATACTAATTATAATTATTGTTGCTACGTATATGAGATGATTGAACATTTTTCCAAGAAGCTAATGACACACTTTCTTATAATAAACTATACATACATTATTTCTCTCCAACTTAAAATTACCCTCGAATTAAAGGCTCCATAGACTCCGTAGCCTCTGAGAGCCCTCCGAAATTATTTCATAAGAAATAAAAATAATTAAAAAAAATTTCGTAAAGTCCTCTTCGTCGATCCAGATCAATGTGGTCACAGGATGGTCCAGGCAATCTCCTGCGGGTGGAAAAGAATCGCAGAGTCCATCAAATTCCTGCGATTCATCATCTTGTACTTGTAGTGAGAAATCCCCTTCACATGTTGAGCTCAGGTTGTGACAGGTCAAGTCCGGGTCGGAAAATTTGGTAATGATACAGGATTCTGCTCCGATTATTGCTCCATTGAAATCCGGGTCTTTGTGGCATTGCCGGCTAAATATTGTATGTAGGGAAAGCGTGCGTTACGATTTCAAATATGCACAAACAAGTAAACAAAGTTAGAGAAATGGAAAAATTCGGGTGACTCACCTTCTCAGATAACAAAATCGTTGGGTGTCTTTTATCCAGGAGGAAACACTGACTTCAGGAACGGTGGATGTAAAAATGTGAGCATTTTCGTCGTTTGTCTCGTTTTTGTTGAAAATTAATTGGCGGGGAACGCCGGCTGCAATTCCAGATAGTAAGAGAATAAAAAATGCAGATTCTGATAGATTCTTCATATTGACGACACAGTTTGTTACCTTCAATTTTATGAATATTAAATTCTCGTCGAGGACGACGAGTTGTGTCGGGCGTGTATGTTGGGCTGGTAAAAGAGAAATGAAATCCCAGTTGGCTCCTTGTTTCTTATAAATAGGAGAAGGAAAGGGCAACAATAATTAACGGGATGGAAAGGCGCCTTTTATTTCCATTGTTAGTTTATTGTCTGATGATATCAGCTGCATTTCTATAAATAAATAGGTAGCGCAAGTTCTTACAAAGGTTCAAGAAGTTCGAAACTAAATCTGCGATGCCAAAATGAATCATATTTCCTTGCATTCCCTAATTCCGCTCTCGTGAGTATTTCGACGCCGCACGGTACATTTTTTGGGTGTTTTGGTGTTTTGAAAACCACAGAAATTATTAATGGATCATTAACATGAAACGAATTTAAAGAGTTTGTTTTGCTTCAAATTCGTTTCATGTTGAAATAATAATTGAAAATACAAACCAATTAATTTTTTTATTTTTTGAAGTGCAAACTTTTTTACTAGAGATCAAAGCCGCCGACAGGTCGATTGTTGTTGCCAGATTTTTAAACTTTGCGTATGATGCAAAATTAATTGCGGGGAAGTTTTTCGTACGTAATAATTTCTAAAGTTTTCTAAGGTTCAATAACTAGTTCAGAACATAGAAATGTTACATGCGCGTAACTTTCAAATTAACAATGATTACATTAAACGGCGTCGAAATGCTGCAAGTACCTCAGTAAAATTCGGCCAATATTTGGCGAGGGTTTTCAACATCCGGCAGCATACGATAAAAATTATGCATTTTCGCTGTCTATTATTGTTGCCGGCTTTCAAAAAATGCATTGTTAGGACATTGCCTCCCAAACGGCCAGACCTTTATCATAAAGTTCATTGTATGGAATGGAATTTGCGGATAATCCCTTCATTCCCTCCCTTTTAAGTCCTGCCGTCGCCTGTCGTCCCTTATTTATGAAACAAAGGCACAATAAAAAATTCCTTTCACATTTACAAGTCTGCGTGTCGCTTAAAGAGAATCCAAAATATTTACTCCACACATCGAATTGAGTGGCCATCATGAAACAACTAATTCCATCAACACTTGTGTTCCTTTTGCTGACTGTCCTTGTGGCCGGCGTGCCCCGTCAATTAATTTTTTATGAAAGCGAGACGAGTAACGAAATTTTTTACAATCTTACTTCCGCTACTCCCAACGCCCGGATTTTTTCTTGGATGAGAAAGGTCACCAGAATCTGCCACCGCGGAAGTTGGTACTGTTACCCGGAGCCGGACTACAAGGACCCTGTAAAACCAAATTACGATGAGCAAATACGGATGGAAGAGAGTGACCGAGTTTTTCGACAATATTCAGACTTTACCTTCACCTGTAAGAATCTGAGCTCTCTACCAGGATTTGACAAGGCAGAATTTCAAAAGTGGGGATTCGCTGGAATTTGTGGCTCTTTCCGACCGGCTGGCGGTGGCCTTGACCTGTCCATGGACACTTTGACCTTATTCAGTGGGAAGAACATGCGTGGCGAGGAGTTGACCATTAGCCAAGATCAATATCCAAGATTCTCCAAGAATTTTACGGTCCGGTCATTTGCATGGACGGGGAAGAACAGCAGCTGGACCCCGGCTAGGGCGTCGGATGGCTATAAGTATTGCCGTTATAAAAGAGGAGGGGGGAGCAACTGGACCATCTTTGAAGAGGCGGACTATGGAGGAATTTCCGAATGTTTAGACCCCATGGGCGAGTGGACCTTTGACCACCCATTTCTCGATAGAATAGAAGACTTGAGGGTCAAATCCATCGGGTCAATCAAACGAGGCTGTGACCCTGCAGATGTCAGTCTATGGAGACTTGAACGAAATACTTGGCCAAAAATCAAGGCCATTGCTCAAGATTTCTCGGACACAGTCTGGGATAACATCCGTATCGGAGCTTATGTGCTGATGGCGGGATGAAATGCAGTTCGCAGTATTTTTCTGCTCTGTTCATATTTTATTGTAACTATTGGGTTATTTGAAAAGTTCGTACAAAGTCGTAGACTATTGGAGGGATCTCTGATTTTCCTTCACGGCAACAGCCGTCAACACTAGTTAGGTACACCTTACCGGTTTGGTGAATGTGGGGTCAAAGGTCAAGGAATGGCAAACTCCGAAATGGAAGTGTCGAAATGTTGCATTTTGCGCCGAGTTCACTTTGGAATGTCATTAAACTCATACAATTTTCGCAGTAGCAGGATCATCATTTTGGGTGTGCGTGTAGGTTTAACCCTTAGCTAGGCTAACATATTACAGTCATGTAAAAATCTGAGAAAGCGCTTCTTCTACACGGCATTGTTTGAGAAAGTCGGCCTTCAGGGTGAAAGTTCGGAATTACGACTTCAATTTTTTGGCATTGGATTTCTCTGGAACAAAGCCTCCTAAGAAGGCACTGCGGGTTGTTAGTAGTAAACAACATTCACCTCATTCATTTAATATTAGCCTGATCTCACAATACTGTTTCATCACGGCAGTACAACCACTTGAGTTTTTTGAAGTGCGGTTTGCGCATGAAATGTTGGTGGGGACATTGATGCTCAAAGGCTCCTCTATAAGCTCCCTATGAATTAAAATTTTTGATTTGGTGTCCACATACACTCACACATGTACCGGTGCTAACGGCAAAAGATTATTAATTTTTTCCCCAAACCTGGGATATTTTGGTACTTGTAAGCGTAGAAGCCCAAATGACTTTCACCGAGCCGAATTCGGACTTTTTTGACATTACAGAATCCCACGGTCGAACCCTTTGTCACAATCTTATGATATTGCTCTAATGGAATGCTGAATACTGTAGGTGCTTAACAAGGGGCAGTTTGTAACTCTATCTTCAATAACCCCTTAGTGATGAAAAGTCAAATTTAGTTTTCAGAATTTTTTGTTCTCAACATGGCCAAGTATTTTCTACGCATCGCAAATGTACATAATCAATTGTAAACTGGTAAGAGATGAACAACCTTTCCTTTGCAAGGGGTGAGAAACCCAGAGCTTTCATTTTGATATTGGGAGAATTGTTTGAAAAAAAAGTCGAATGTTCCATTAAGTGAAAGTCACATGAAATTCAGCGACTTGTTGACTTTGTAAGTTTGCCATTCCTTGACCTTTGACCCCACATTCACCAAACCGGTAAGGTGTGCCTAACTAGTGTTGACGGTTGTTGCCGTGAAGGCAAATCAGAGATCCCTCCAATAGTCTATGACTTTGTACGAACTTTTCAAATAACCCAATAATCAGTTTGTTGTAACCTTTTTAACTAAATGTATTTCCCTTTAATTCGTTTTATAGCTGCGACAACTGTGATAACAGGTAAACTTTGTACTACGTTTTTTATTAATGTTGATATTGAGTACACATTTTTATTAACAACTTGTAGTATTGAAAACGGAAAACAATGCAAATATTCCTCCCTTAGTAATGTTTTCAATTCTAGGCTGCAATTTCTAATATTAGAAATTGTACCTATTTCCTTAAATAATGGAAATGTAAACTTTCACGCTTTTTTAATTTTCGATTTTCTCTTTTATTTAGTTTCTTTACCAAGCGAGGAGTCCGACGGCACTGGACACGAGCGCATAGTTTGGACGAATTACCTTGTCGATATTATGAATATAAAAGTCAAAGTAAGAATTTAACTATTCAAGATGGAGTTGCAATGCTCTGTAGGCATTGTCAATACGAATCATCAGATGCAGGCCATTTCCAAGCCCACCACGAAAAGGAACATCATGAACTTCCCGTCCGATACAAACGCAAGAAAAGGATAATTGACTCTAATTCTGATGCAGCGACAATTCTAGTGTGTTCTCAATGTTTTTGTGAATTTGAAAATGCCCATAAACTAAAACTTCATAATCAAGACAAGCATCCAAACTCCCAGCTTAAATACAAAACTCACAAAATAAATAATATTGAGCGTGCGGATCAGGCAGTTCAGGCAGTTGCAAGGAAACTGCTAGAAGATCAAGTAGTGGTTGAATGTAGCATTTGTTTGCAAGATGTTGGTACGAGGAAAAAGTATGAGAGTCATTTTACTAGTTATCACAATGGTCAAACTTATGTTGTTCCAAACTTTAAGTATTCTCGTTCAATCTTGCTGGATGATGGTAGTGGTGAGTTCGAAGATGGAAGACATTCTCCAAATAAAGCTGGATCAAAATCCAGGAGGGCCTCAATATCAATCAATAATAATATTAACAAAGAATTCTCAACCCCACAACAACGTGTTGTACCTCCTACTACTATGATTA
The DNA here is from genome assembly GCA_034698285.1 of Sminthurinus bimaculatus. Classification (NCBI taxonomy): domain Eukaryota; kingdom Metazoa; phylum Arthropoda; class Collembola; order Symphypleona; family Katiannidae; genus Sminthurinus; species Sminthurinus bimaculatus. The sequence continues at coordinate 5,310 of JAQIVE010006893.1, read as the reverse complement.
AAAACAGTACTACAAATAATAAGCCAGCTGTCAAAAGTGGACCACCTCCTGTTCTTCATTCATGCCCAAAGTGTGATTTTCAAACTACCAGCTTAGAAACTTTAGCCAATGTTCATTTAGTGACTCATCTTCAAACCTACCTTTGTCCCATATGTAGTGTGGGATTTCGCCATAATTTAGATGCCTTGTTTCATTTACGGCATTACCACGGAGAACCTCGTCTTATTGCTTCTGAAAACCCAGCAGCCTATGTTGAGTTTAATTCGTTAAAGAATCAACTTAATCTACTAGGTAATAAATCTATACCACCAATGCATGAAAATATCGTGACGATAAATCTGTCCGATGAAGAATTTGACGATGATTTGGCAATTCTGGATGAGGACATTGATGCTTTGCTTGGAGATGAAAACTTTGAACTGGTGTCATTGTAAGAACGAAAAATGTGTAAGAGCAATATGCTTCACTTCTTTCTTAAAGCTTAAAACAGTAATTTTATATTTTACAAAAACTCTTTGTGAACCATAATTATGCATAAATTTATGATAATATATCATACACTATTATGATGATTATGGCTTATGCGTATATATAACTCTTCATTTTGATAGCTCAGATCAGACGTATTATAGCTTAAAGGTCATAATCTTATGTAAAAGTATATTGGTTTGAACGATTAACTAGACTTCATTATTATTTATTTTATTTATAAGATAAGACAGTCAGTAATATTACAAATAATATAATTTTATTTTTATCTATTTATGAACTATCGTTAATTATGCGAAAAAAGTTGAATCGTAGGACCAATACAAATAATAATATTGAATGACAATGGTGGTTATATTAAATTTATCATTATCATGTAAGGAACGCTGTAAGATTATGCACGTTATAGATTATTATTATTTGTTACTATTTACAATAATATATTATTATCTAATTGTAAGTAATTAGATAGTAGATAGCAATTTTTTGTCGGTAGACTAGAGTCTCCACAGATAAATAAAAGAAGACTTAACTGAAATTTATGATTACTAAAGTATGATAGTATTTTTAATTCATAAATACCTTGCTTTCAATATCGAGTCCCTTAAAATTCTAACACACGTGTACGGCATGTCGTATTTAGTTTACCAGGCTCTCAACTCTCAATATAAGTATTATTATTATTATTAGTTTGTATTTGAATTGGTTGGAATTCTTTTGTAATATTTATTATTGTAGTGTTTTTTATACAAAACCTAATGATTGTTACATCTTTATGGTTGCCTTAATTGTCATTACTATCATTCCTAATATGTCGTTTTCGTTCCTGTCAAATGATTGAAAAGTTTACTAGAAGTAGAAAGTGTTCAATGTTACTTATAACATATTATTATTAATGTTAATGACTTCATTAGTATATCAAATAAAAGTAGGTGAAAATACATGAGGAAGAGTGACACGTTTTAAATTAGCATTTATGATTCTAGTACCGCCACATGAATGTTAATGTGGAAATAATAGTTTAATAACTCCTAATCACTATTATTTTTTGACCTCACTGATTTTTTGAAATTACCAAAACCTTGTTAACATTTTACTTTATATAATATATAGCCCATAAGAGGTAAATTTGCCTCACTTTAAATCCAACTATACACAGTGTATTTTTACTCAAAGTTTTCCATTTCTGTATATGAAAATTATAGTACATGCAAATCTTATGTATCAAAAATCAAAATATTCTTTCAACTAAGTGTCAAATTTTAAAGGTCAGTCCAAATTATGACAGAAATTTTTACAAAACATGGATCAAAGTCTTGTTTTTTTTGATTACTTCATTGAAATCCATAACCACACAATGTATAATCATATATATAATCGAATACTTTTAACCTCCTTCTGCCACAAAACAAATTCAGAAACATTCGCTTCTCATTCTAGAATGGTTTACTGATCATATTGAGCTTTCTCTTCTCTGTTTAAGTAACATAATGGACAAAAGGATTTGAGAGTAGGAGTTTTATTCTGTTTTTAAAGCATATTCTTCACTAAAGTATACGTATACACTATACACTGTGTAACCAATTATTTTATATTTATTCCATATTTTTGTCCTGTATTACTGTTATGATTAACTAAAAACTATCAATGATTGAACAACTTTAAGTCAATATAATGTGTTTAAAGGTCTTATGTGAATATAGTGCAAATTTGTAGTGGCATGATAGTATGAATTATTGTGTATCTAGTGAAGTAATAATCTCTAAGTATTTGTTATACCCCGGATTATGTTTTAATTTAATTGACACAACGTTTTCTATGTACACATTATAACGGTCGGCAACTTGAAAGGGGTAATGGGATTGAACCCGTGCAAAAACTAAAAAGTAACTATTAAAGTTTATGAATGTTATACTGTTAAATAATGTTTAAAAATTATTACACATAAATAAATTGGGTCGGGTTGTGTACTGCTTTTCCCACTTAGTGCTGTGTAACGTATAAACATACAACAGGATTATGAAATAGATTGATGATTGATTACTACAAAAAATAGAAAGTCTGTATATTGAAAAATATGAATATTATGTAAAAATCGTTTGTTTACTTTAACCTTCACATATGTATGTAGAGTGTGTACATAGAATTTTGCATCATTAATAATACTGTCGTAATATTATTCTATGCATGACTTTATTATGTTACACTTCAACAAGGTCTTCTCTGATAACTTTTATTGTAAGTTTATTGTTACAATGATGTGTAAAATATATAATAGGTAAAATCACAAGCATCAGTAATAATAATATTATATAGGTATTATATCTACTTTACATTAAGATATTAGATATATTAATATTTATTGTTTATAACACGTCATATTGTAAGCTCTATTTTGATACTCTCGTTGAAAATGCTGAAACATGAAAAAAATAAAAAGTTACTGTAAAAACAAATGAATACAGCAGTACTATCGAAAGCAAGAAAACAAGTCGTTAAAAATAAAATCTTTTCACTTATTCATTATCATTAATGTTTCCCCACAAACATTACGCAATTCATTAAAAATTGTAGTGAATCGTATCATATAGGACAGGATGATTTCTATTCGTGAAGACATTTTTGCAGATTTCACTTATTAGTCACAATTTTCACAATTAGTAATTATGTGGCTACTTCGATTAATTTAACCCTGAATAATTATTGATCATTAGGAAGCGAAAAATTATGCTTCGTTCCACCCCTATTGCAAACGCAAGCGTCAAATAAATACTTTTTCGACCATTTCTGAATTTCAGAATCAATTTGTATCTTGAAAAATTGATCGCCTGTCACAGGTCTTAGGGTCTGTTTGTAGTCCGTTTGACCTATAACATTTTAGAGTTTTTACGATCCCTAAAAAAAATTTTGGGATCGAAAAAGGAAAAATGTCAGTGTTGTAAACGTTGAAACGAAACCTTTCGCCAAAAGTCCGTAGTCCGTAAGTATATTGACTATAGTGACGAAGCGCCAGTGACAAACTGCCTTGGTGACCAAGGGACAAACTGTCCATATGTTACACGAAATAATTATTAGGGACTCTACCGATTTTGTGGCCAGAGCAGGGTTGGCCAATTCTGTACAGTTATACATACAATTTCCCCAGGTAGAAACACATTCGACAGTGGAAAAAGTGGCACTGATTAAAATGGCGACTACAAAAAACTACAATGTATAGCACAACACGTTTAATACATATTATTGATATTGTGTATTTAATAAATTCACTTGCATATGCGTACATTGTGAGTATTAAATCTCAATTTTACACCTATGTACTTTCCACATTTTACAGGACTCCCTGACCCAGCATAACACCGGCAGTGGATCCTCAAGCTCAAGTTGCACAGTCTCGGATAAAGCAAGTCTAAATGAAGAGCGGTCTAGTCCATGTATACTCCACAGACTCTTTCTAGTGTGCCGCAATCCCACTGTAACCAATTGCACAAACTATTTACATTGATTTAATCGCTATTGTTATATCAAGGCGTATAACGAGCACATTTTTGAAATTAAAAGTATTATTATTAGGCATAGTACCTTTAATTTACTTCGTGTATGAATAAATATTGTTGTCTCCTTTACAATAGATAGCGGGAAGCATTCTGAATTTGCTAGCTACAGATTCCCTGGTGGAAGAATGGTTGTCAATAGAAGGGGATCCAGTGACATAGGTGCATGTAAGTGTATTTTGTACAGTGTTTACAGTACACTGTACATAGTGCACATAATAGGATTAAATCTTGGTTTCTTTTGAAATTCGAGATTTAAATTGTCTCTCGCTTGTTGATGCTAATATAATGCTACTGCGTGACTTATATATCCATGTCGATGCATACATATACATACATACACATACTTTTTTGATGAAACGATATTATGATAATTTCTCCAACTGTCAAAACCCAAGTGCTAGCATAATAATAAGTTACATATTGTTAAACTCATGAAAAACTAAAGATTTTTGTAAAAAGCCATTTTGCAGTTTACAAATAATACATACATAGTAAGTCTGCTGTACAAAGAAGCGAAAAATATCGGCAAAGTACATTATACAAAGAGTATCACAATGCATTTTGTACATTGTATAAAATAAAAGTTGAACTACATGTTTTGCCGTGCATAGCTAATCACAATAACATAACTGTTATTCTGTTATGTACTTACACACAGACCACAGACGCATTCTTTTTTTTATATTCAAGAATGAGGGCCAAGGCCGTGAACCTTATTTTGACCTACTGCTGGCTGGACATACATGCATACATATAGTTGTAAGAACTGAGCATATAATATCAGTATTGTTCATGCTTCATACATATTCGATATACATACTTAATACTTATGTATTGGTCTACTATACCTACAAAAAAGCATTTACCCGTTTCATTCTCTTTTATTTATTGTATACGCTCCTTTCATTCTGCGTGAGGGTTTTCTTCCAATTCATACAGAGAAAGTCAGCTGAAAGAATTTCCAATTTGTTTTTTTTCTTCAAAATATACTTACCTAGGTATGTATGTATGTATTGTGTTTTACATACTTTGAATACTGCTGCTGACCATGTAGAAAAATGCACAAAGCTTTACAATACATCATATTATTATACATATTATACTTATTAATATATTATACATTATATACATACTCTCCTTTAGCTATATCCACGTGTGGAAAAGTTGAGAATGGTAATTGGAAATGAAGCGTAAGACCAGACAAATAATACTAGACTGATCGTGTAACAGAGACAATTTTTCCCATTTTTTAGCTCCGTGACGTCAC
>JAQIVE010006892.1:0-11027 GCA_034698285.1 Sminthurinus bimaculatus | reverse complement strand
CAGCCAATGTTAAAAGATAGGCACCTCAGGCAATCGCACAAGCAGAGATACACTTCTCTCTGCTTGTACACAATCTAATATATAGACACGTCTTGTTTTCTAATGATACAAATAGTTAAGGGTACATACTATTTTGCAAAGTTGCAAATTTTAACTAACACCAGCTGTAGACTATGGAAAGAACAAGGATGATAAATGATAATACATGCAGTTTAAATGGTTGTTTTCTTGTTCTGTTTTATAGAGCCCCTGCCAATAAGCAATACTATGTTGTCAATCATGACTCTGATAGAGCAGTGTTAGACGACTTGAGTTATAACAATAAAGGTACAAGGAAAAATAAGGGACGTGCCAAAATAAAAGATACAAAGGACGCCAATGTAATACAAAAACCCATTGACCCCGAGTGGTCACCTTCTCCTTATTCTGCTTTTAAGCTAATACTCTCTGCAAGGTTTGCCGCTGCATTATGGATGTCAATATCAGATTGTGATGAAACTTTTAATTATTGGGAACCGGTTAGTAAGATTTTTCGAATCAGTCATGTGTACATGACACATATTACAGTTTACTTGCACTGCTATATAATATGTGTTATATTTAAGTACGTTCATGTTCCCAAAATAATGTAAACCTCCTTTTATTTTGTTACAGACCCACTATTTATTGTTTGGTAAAGGATTTCAAACTTGGGAGTATTCTCCAGTCTATGCTCTTCGATCCTATACCTATATTTTAATCCATGCTGTACCAGCAAAAATTTATGAGGCTATACTAAAGCCTCATCCTCTTCTTGTATTTTTCTTCCTTCGTTGTTTTTTGTCGCTCATTTCAGCATTTTCTGAAGTTTATTTATATAGGTATTCACATTTACTTAATTAGTTATTAGTTATCTTTCGTTTCGTGCATTCATTTAGCCGATTTTTTTATGTTTAGTATTTTGTAACAGTAAACAGTACGTAATACTAATGGATCTTTTTGCAGAGCTGTGCGGAATACATTTGGAGGAAATGTAAGTCGAATTTCATTGGTAGCTTCGCTATTTTCTGCGGGTATGTTCATCTCATCATCAGCATATCTACCATCAGCGTTTTCTAAGTACGTGTAATCGTCCAATAACATTACAATAAGAATCAGATGTACGATATACCTATTTAATGTACAAGTGCGTATACATATTTTATAGATACCAATCAGCTAACATTGCTATGAATCGTAGAAGCAATTTTATACTTATTTTGTATGTCTTGTTTTTTCTTTTGTTCCAGTTACATGACATCATTTGCCATCGGAGCATGGATGAGTAATCGAGATGAACTAGCAATATTTTGTATAGCATTGTCTGCATTGTTGAGTTGGCCCTTTGCTGCTTTAACTGGGTAATTTTCATAGTCCAAAATTATAATGATATTATAAAAAAAGTTTGTATACATAAGTAAACAAGTTTAGTAAATAATTACCGATTATTCAAAATATTTCAGGGCTTTCATCGCATTCGATATTGTTATTATTCGACGTCAATTTACATTGTTTTTAAAATGGGCCATTTTGTCGTTCGTAGTGATTTTGGTAAGAACATGACATAATGTTTAATGTTACATTTTAGTAGTATTGGTGTTTTACTTACTTGTCTATATAATATCTGCTTCACAGATGATTGTTATTGTAAAAAAAACTTAAAATGGTTGTTATTCCATATCTTTTATTTTGTCTAGGTTCCAATAGTGGCAATCGACTCTTCTTATTACGGCAAAACTGTGATTGCACCTTTAAACATTGTATTGTACAATATTTTCTCAACAAAAGGTCCGGATTTATATGGCACTGAGCCGTGGACGTTCTACCTAATCAATGGAGTTTTGAATTTCAACATCATGTTTATTGGAACTTTGATGTCTCCTATTGTTCTATTGCTCTCCCTCAATTTTCATCAAAATATCAAGCAAAAAATCATAGTCATTGCAACCGTATTTTTATGGCTCGCTGTTTTCATAGTGCAACCACACAAGGTTACTATACTTTTATTAAATTTTACTTTTATGAAAAATTCTTTGTTTGTTTCAAATGCAGGAAATAAAGTAGTATATAATATGTACTATAAACTAAAATTAATAGTTTCTTGACTAAAATGTGAAATGTATTTTGTGGCTAAAATTTATTTCTTTTACTTTCAGGAGGAAAGATTCTTGTTTCCAATTTATTCATTGATTCCAGTATGTGGAGCTATTGCTGTTGATTCCATACAAAAAATATTGGACTTGCTTTTCAGCAAAATATTTATATATCTACTTCGTGCTAATAAAAAATTTAGTGCGTACTTTTGGGATTATCGGAGATTCGTTACTCGGGTCGGATTTATCGCCATACTCCTTACTAGTCTCCTAGGCTGCTCGAGAATACTTGCTCTACATTACGGTAAGGCCTATTTTCATACCCATGATATATATTTTATATTTTCGTTCACGTTTTTTATTATTATTTTTTGGTTTTTTGTTATACGAAATGAGTTTCCACACATTTTAAATGTGCTATATGTGATTTTTCTGAATATAATGTGCCGTATAATCCTAGCGGTTGGTATACATTATGCATATATATTATCGTTTTCCTCATGTAGCCTTGAATTTTATTTTAAATGCAAAAAGTAGGTCTCGACTCGGAAGTCGATAACTAGAGAGTCTAACTATTTGACTACCTGTAGCGTATGTATTTACATACATGAATCATGTGGAAAATACCTTGGCATTTTTGTATGTTTTTGAAGACGGTTTCGTATATGTAAATACGGAGAAAAGGGCATTTGCTTCATATGTCATACTATAGTTCTATAATATTACTGCTCCTATTGAGAAAATGTTAATTTGAAGTTTATAGGGAGTGTTTGTCCTATATCATATTATTATTATTATTATCATTATTATATTACATTATGAATTCAACTGCTTGATGATGTGGGTGTACTTTTGCGACAATAGCAAGGTGACTTTGCTCGCCTAGTTTACGATTGTGTAGGTAATGGAATCCAATTTATTTCAGTTGGTTCATTTACATTTTGCATTCTGAGGCATCACCATTACGGTAATAAAATTTTAGAGGTCATAAAAGTTTTGGAATATAAAATGGAAAATAGTGGTGGCTTACACTTTTTCAGTTTTGTCTCCGTCCTGTCGCGTTCCTCCTGCTAAACTTTCTGAAACAGAAGTCAGTTCATTTGCTCCATTTTCTAGCACATTTTATGACATGGAGTTTATTACTAATCGATTCTCATTTCAGATTTTTGTTTTTCTCATCTCTATTTCGTTGTCCTCCATTCTCTTCTTTGTTCTTGCAATTTTTCCGCTTCATCTCACGTCTCTGCTCATTAACTTTATGTCCAATCATCGATTTCCTCTCTTCTTGTTGAAATAAGCAGGAACACAAAAACGAACTGAGAATTATATTGTGATGTGTTTATACATATGTGTGTACAATACCGAATAGAGCATAGTGCGAAATACTGATCGAATATCTTTTACCTATGCAATATGCCTAAAACCTACCGGGGATTATTGAGGGGATGATATTATTATGCTTTCAGTACATATTGGTGATGATGATGCACGTACATTACGTGAACCTATTTTAATGATGCAACAGCTTTTCTAAATTTTTGTCACCCTCCATCTGGGTCGTATAGAAAGATAAATAAATTGGAAACGTTTTATTTTATTTTTATTACCTTTGCCGTTTTCTTTCTTTCTTCCCCCAGGTTTCCGAGCGCCTTTCGATCTCTACTTCCATCTACAGCGAGAGAGTTCTACACAAGACTTGCCGTTCTTAAACGTGGAGAAAAACCTAACCCTTTGTTATGGGAAGGAATGGCATCGTTACCCCACATCATTTCTAGTCCCCAGTATTAAATGGGATGTTCGATTTATCCAGTCAGAATTTCGAGGTCAATTACCAGGACATTACCCACCTCACAATCCAAATGGGACTCAGCTCATACCGCCGCACATGAATGACAACAATGAAGAAGAATTTTCTCGCTATGTAAGTAAACAATAGTAATTTTTATTTATTGCGCTTATCCACTGAACTTTGTTACATTTCACAATGTGCTGTGCCATCTAATGCAGCTCATAATCGTCATTTGTAGCACATTCTGAGATTTTTATTTTTTAACGATAGGTATAGTTTGTTTACATAATACGTTAGTGTTAAACCGTCGCAAAGATTATGTGATTCACTATTGGTGTAAACTTGGTAAATTTTGCAAGTTTTTTCTGGCGTCTACAGTTTACAAGGAACATGTAAAATTTACAGATGTATACGCATAAATTAGGTACGGTCCAGTAACCGTAGACAAGGAGTTACCTTTACTATTTATATTGTAGATCCAATATCTAATTATATTGATTAGCAATAATATTGTGTATTGTGTATGCATATAATATATCATAGTCTCTCGTGTGTATTGTATTAGCCAATAAATGCGTAAAATAATTGCCTACATTCATGATGTTCGATTCCAGGCCAGCTATCTCATAATAACTACAGGCTACAGGTTGGAAAATGTAACATAATCCTGCTTTTTATGTGTATATGCCCAGAACTAAGCTAATAAGTTCGTATATTTTCAGCCGGAGCAGCTTTGGCTAGGCTGTTGTCTTGTCATTGAATTAGAAAAAAATGATTTACCATGACTTTGTAGACATCGAATCATTGTAGTCAGACAATATGTATTATTTAGCTTGTGTGTACTTATAATTTCTATAAATCGATTTATTATAGTTTAGTACATGCTATCTGAAGTGTATTCACTATTGTTATTATTCAATGACCAACATATATCTGTTTGAGATGAAGATACTGAGAGGAACTGGCAGTAGCTTCAAACGAAATCTCAGAATGTACCTATAATATACGACAGCATAATGATACTAGATATGTAGGTGCTCATGGTTATGCTAGGAATATATTTTTTGCTTGTGCATTCATATTTCATGCATATAAAAGAAAAAGAATTTCCTAGTTGTTTACTTTCCTTTCCCAGTTCTATTATAATCAAGTAGATCTTCTTTACAAAATAATGGATAGGACATCATTATGTATGCCATACGCTAATATAGTTTTGGTAAAAGTTAATTGAAATTTGATAGTCTCTGGCTTTTGGTATGGGGGTTTCGATTTGTTTTGCACGTATTTCAAAACTGGAACGGAATATATTTTATCATGCAACTTCATTCATGAATCTTCTTGTTCTTCTTACTGAACTTACTTGTTGGTCATGGTTCGTAATTTACTTGCACACGTACAAATTACAAATGCATAGTGTAAAATTGGCTTTTGCTACCGACATGGTAGGACATTCAATATTGTAATTTTATAATGTAATCTACTATCTTAGTAGAGGAAAGGTATGACATGAATCGGTGAAATCTATCTTTGAAATTAGACGTATGATATGATATCGGTGCACTGTGCATATTATTCACAATTCTTTGATAAGAGAAAACGTGAGCTTACTTGTAAAGTCTGCGTACTATGTATGTATATAGTTACATTTGCAATAATTTGCATAGTACATTATAAATATCTATTATATTGTAGGTTCAAGTTGAGGAATGCGACTTTCTAGTAGATTTGATCGTGGATTCGGACCGAGTCACAGCACGTGAGCCAAATTACGCTGCTAGAACGAATGACTGGAAAATTATCTCCGAATACCCGTATCTGAATTCAGCAAAATCCCATCCACTCTTCCGAGCATTCTATGTTCCGCTATTATCCGCGGAGCACACTACCTACGACCGCTACGTGTTCCTGTTGAACAAACAACGTGCCGAAATGAGCAGAGCGTCAGCAAAGACAAAGGTCCGTGGTGGACGAGGAAAGGAATTTCTTGAAGAAGATGATGTATTCCAAAACTAATTTAATTAGGTCAACTTAGATGTATCAAGACTCAGGATAGGCGGGGCAATATTATTATTATGCAATATATCCAGAGAAATGTATGCTATAATACGACAGTGTATAGTGTGGTGTGGTTTTGTATTTGTATTTGCACAGCGTTGTGATAAAATTAAATAGTGAACAGTGAAGGCAAGCTAGTGTTACAGTTGAAAGAAAGCTGAAGATAGATGGAGGAGACATAGTTAGTATAGTATTAGTAGATGGATTACATGGTGGTTTAGCTAATGTAATGTAGTACTGATACTGATGTAAGAAGGATTACTGTAGATCCAAAGTTACTTACATTTGGATGTTTGAAGAGAGAGAGAGAGAGAGAGAGAAAGCGAGTGAAAGTAGAAAGCAGCAAGCTGTGAAGGGTTTATGTGAACGACGACTTTCGGTATACAATTTACAGCATGTTTAATTAGAGTGTCTCCTTCATCTGGGCTCTTTAGACGTCACCACAAGTACTATAATATATTTATATGGAAAACTAATGTAAATTCTCCATAAACCACAAATAGCAAGTTCTTAAGACTTTTTAAAAGTGATTCCCGTCTTGATTTGGAAATTAAATGAAAGCGATTAACATTCAAGTTCAACTTCAATGCTAGGATGTGTATATGGATTTATAACGGAAGAAGCAAAGCAATATTGTGGACGTAGACCGATATGATGCTGATATTATGATCTTATCGTTACATGTAGTCAGCATGTAGAGGACATAAAGATAAAGAAAATGAATGAGAGTGTCCGTCGATTTAATTAGAGAGTTTAGTAATCAGTAACTATTACTGCTGTCATTAATTGAAAGTGTAGTATAAGAAGGTAGAAACTATAGTCTAAGAGTTAAGATTGAGGATGCAAAACAAGTATGTATGCGTATTATGTGTACACATGCACTATGCCGGTTTTACAAGATTTTATTACGTTAGTCATTAAGGAATACATTGTGATGTTGGTCATATTTACTATAAACTCCATTTATGTTATATTATGTATGTATGTATGAGTGATTAAATCTAACTAAAGCAGTACAAGATGGTGTTTACCGCGTACAGGTTTTATCTTATGAAATGCCGGTTGCCAAAATTTCCATCTTATGATGTATTTAATATAGATGTTACAGAGCATGACAGAATAATATTATATGGCTGTTATGCAATACCTGGTAATACTGTCGACAACAGGAATAGATTGTTAACAATTTTTTAAGTATTTATTCATCAGAGTCAATACAAATCACCGCAAGTGTTATAATATATTTATAATAATTATTATTTTCTTTTCTTTTTTGACGTCGTTAATGTTTATCACGTCATCACCATAAATTAAGATTCATTACAGTAGTAGTTTAGTCTATGTTTGCTTTGAGAAATTTAATAGTCAACATTATTAATCTATATTGCACGTACGATTGTGTAATTTATATATATTTTATATTTTTAAAATGCATATTATATGTATGCAGTATTGATTTACATTCTTGCAGTTTTGATTTTCCTCATACTTGCAAGAGTTCAAAACAACGCAGCGGATATAGCGGATCTCGCATAGTCACATAAATAAACAATATGTTTTACACATTCTGTTCTTATATAACAATGCTTATAATTTTATCCATCATAATAGTAAATATTATACATAATAAAAAATTCTCCGAGACTATACAATGCTTATTCTTCCTAAGATGTTCTGTTTTGTTCTTGTTATTATTTACAAATGGAACTTTTTAGTGAGAGCTTTTTATAGGTTTTGTATTATAATGTATTGGAGCATGAATTATGAATAATAGAAAATGTATAATGTGTAATAGGAAATTCGTATGCTTATTTAGATAACGATACAAATTATCAGTAAATACATTATAAAGTTTTAAAGTGTATGATTTATAATAATAATTATACCAGTAACTAATAATAATACAATAGAAGGTATTTTAAATAAAGTTATATTACCTGTACTCTTAATCTTGGCAAACGGTGGTATACAATAAGAAAACTGACGCGTAATAAAAGGTCGTAATACATCGATGTGTTTTCATTGAAACCGTCCTAGAATTTTCATAGTGGTTAATCTTCACTGAATTGGTTATTTCATTAAATTATAACACCATAATATTTTTTTATTATACTTTTTATGATCGTAAAAAAACTTGCATTTTATTTTATAATACATAATATTTAGTAATAGTGTCGTGTATGCAAATAGGTACTTACATACTACTTTAACTTTATTTTATAGATATAATAATAGTTTGTACTAAGCTTAATTTTTGATAATTAGACTGTTATTGAACACTGGCCGTTTTGAATTTTTCGCGAATACTTTACACATGTCCTTCAAATTTCTTTTTTTTTTAACTTTTTGCTTTGGGAAAATGTTCAAGTTAATAAGCTTCTTGTCAGTTTTAACTGAGACTGTTGAATTTTTAATCTACATGTGCTCGAGTTTTCTTTTTCTAATACTTGCGATTAGTGCATTTTAGTCCATTCTATTTTGTTAACGGGAAATTAAATATTTTGGGTTATAAACTTAATTTTTTTCGCTCCTATGATAATTCATCAGTTATCACAACCTTTTTTCTGATTCGGTTCATTCATGCACTGAAAAGTATTTTGTTCGAATTCATTTTATAATCGTAATAATATATTATATATTATTACCTATACCTATTTCACAACAGTTCTGAGTTTTCCTTTGTGTGCTTGCCTCGGCATTGCAAATCGCAAGTAACTGAAAAATACGAAACTGAAGAAAATTCATTCACTATGTCTCGTAAATATTACTTCTAATTTCAATTTTCAATATGCTGTAGTGTGCTTAAACGACGCATCTTGTAATTAGTATTAATTGCAGTTGTCTACGCCTTGAACAATAATAAATATAAAGTATGTTGCGTATGCAGTATGTACATTTTTAATTATAATAAATAGTAGCACCTTTTATCAAGTAAATGAGAAACATAATATGTAAGTGGCAACAATGTGCAACTGATATTTCACTGCAAAGTCCGAGTGTATCGGAAGTTGAAAATCGTTATTATTGTGGTGTTTTTTTTAGTAAGTCTAGATATTATAAATTATAACAATTAACATGGTAGGTAAAGTACAATTTAATAGCTTTTCCAAGACATATTGTGCCGTACAACATAATTTTCAATATTATTCTGTATAGGTAGATGTTTTATGCGCTTGATCATGTGTAAGGATATTTTATACATGGATAACATACTTAATACGCATACGTGTCGTCGTTTAGCATTTTTAATAGTAATACATATATACTTACTATAAATAACAACGTGCGTTAAAAATTGTTCGTTATGCATCAATAATATAGATTATTTTCTCACTTGCTGCTTGTGTTCTTAATTCATGGTAAGGACTCGTGGTAGATAACTTGCTTACTTATCGTTAGTTGACAATTTATTGACCTTTTTTAATGCGTGTGAATCATATTCATTTTCTTATCCGTTCTTCTCTTTCTTTCATTGTGGTAATTTATCATTATTGTAATTTACCTAGCTTTTTTTGAAGATAATAATAGTAGTAATAGTAATTATAACTGTATTCAGTAATATAGTTTTATTTCTCTTTTGTCTCATGTCTTGTTCCTGCTTATACTTTCTTTTTTAATATACAAAACATTTTCATAAAACTCTAACCTTAAAATGGCTATCATCATTAGTTATTGTAAAGTAATCTAATTATCAATTACGTTATATTATTCTATCGATTTCTAATACATAATATTATATTCAGTAAGTAAGTAGTAATATCTGATTATTAATAGTATTTAATAATAATATATAGTATGTAGATAACATGTTAAATATTGATACTTTCTCCTTTCTCCCATTCACCTTCTTTCATTTTCGTTTGATTAATTTTCCCTTTTAGTCTTCTGTATCTACTGGGTATTTATTTATTTATGAATAATTTGTAGGTTTTTACTTTTTTTATTTTATTTTAACGTATGGGCTAAAACACATCCATGTATATTATGTATACTTATGCGTTTCCATACTAGAACACGATTAACATATTATCTCATCCTACAGTGTATCTAGTATCATATAAACGATAACAAACAGTACACTATTATTATAATGCAACATGAGCTATTATTTGTTATTTCGCGTATAAGTAATAGACTTTATATTTTGAATATATATTTTTTTATATGTTTAAGATATAGGATATTTTAATCATGACATTTAGAAGATTAGGAAACGACAAAAAGAAGGAAGGAAGGAAGGAATTGCATAGTTAAAAACTACATTGTTTTTTCTGCTTGCGTCTAATATGCCTAATCCATAGGAAAATTAGAGGTATTACTTAAGTAGCATTTATATCGTAGAACTACCATATGCATCACGTATTATTATTTCAGTAGCTGCTGGGCTAATGACATTTTCATCGAAATGACAAAATGAATCAAATTTTTGGTCATCGAAGTTGTTATTTATTATGACGTCTAGCGGTTTAATGTTTCCAGTTTCCAATGAAAAAAAGATTATATTGATCTACACTGCTGACTTTTTAATTTTTATTTACATACATTTAGTCTTTGGGTTTTGTTTGTTACTTCCAACTTCTAACTTGGCAAATATGTACTTATGTTGTTTCTGTTTTCTGTTCTGCTCATGTGTCGCTGACTGTTCTCAAAAAATATAAAAGTTTGATTGAATTTAATAATACTGTGAAATGCCATCGTACAAAATACAGATCTGGAGTTTCTTTGAAAATAAAAGAATAGGGAACAGATAAAAAATTTAACAACGATGCTTAACACATTCTCACACATGACTGTATGTAAATATACGGAGATACTTATGGGTTTATTAGTGGCTGGATGGTAGAAATGTACTGAGCTATATTATATTATATTTTCGTTTACATCATGTATAATGTAGTATTTATAATTTATATTATAGTGTTACTATTAAACGATTCTTAAATATATCATATTATTATTAGAGTGGTAGTTATTATTTTATTATACAAAACGGAGAAAATGGGTGTACGATTTTCATGGTTTTATTATTAAAGTCGTTATTATTTATATTCCTAGACTACAGTTTTTCACTT
>JAQIVE010006891.1:0-11027 GCA_034698285.1 Sminthurinus bimaculatus | reverse complement strand
AGGAGCTCACTGTGCTGTGCATGCAGGGGGAGGAGGTGACAAATAGCCCCGCAATTAATATTGAACTAGATACGCTCATCCTTTTCAAACCTTCGCCGCTCCAAACACTCAACCACCCCTTCTCCATTTTATCCCGTTTCCCTTTTTCTCCCCTTCCTTGGAATAACATCATTTTCATATTATGATCACAAGCATCAGTATTTTGATTGTAGAAGATCAAGATGATTATGCATGGAATTTATACACAAAATATTCAAAAATTAGAGAGGTTTTGCTTTTTGAGGATTTCTCTACTTTCAAAAATCTGTCATGTTTTCTTCACCCTTTGCTGCATTTTACTACGGCTCAGCAATCGATATTTTTATAAATATTTTGCGTATTTTTCCATAAATAACAACACGCTAAATTCAAATAAGCGTTATTTTTCTGTCCTAAAAAGAGAAATATAAATTCCGAAAGTGCAGAATGACATTGCACCGGCAAGTCTGTTTAAACCATCAACATTTCAAGCAAGTTTCCCAGAGAAAAAGAGAATGTCTTAAAGCCTGGGTGCAAGAATTCGGGGTGTGCGTAAAACCTACAGGGCAATGTTGTTCCACGCAAAGATAAAGATAAATTTTGGGCAGGGAGCATCTGGAAAATGAAAAGTTTCACCAGAGATCACCGAGCCAGTAAGTGTACAGAGAAATGAAAGGCAAAAGTAAGCCAAGCTAAGTAAAGCAAAGAAAGCGGAAAGTTGTCCGTGTGACAGATAGATTCAGTGAGAGATGCAGAGGCTAAATTCGGGTTATCATTTAGGAGGCCATACAAGAGGGCAAAAGATGGAGGATTCTATCTCTACGTATGGTGTATGCTGTATGCTTATACATAGATGCTCCACATTTATACGTATAAATCTTTCCTTATTTCGAGCAATAAAAGAGAAGCTCGACGTAACTATAGCATCATGGTATAATATGGTATATTGGTATATAGTGTAGGGGTCGGTGACATTAAAATAATAAAGTGTGCTCATTTTTCTTGTCTCTTTTTCCTGGTTGCAGGTTGCCTGGGTGCGTGTGGATACGCAGACCATTCTCACCATCCACCAACAGGTCATCACGAGGAATCAAAGAATCACCCTGTCCTACAGCGACCATCGTTCCTGGTTCCTCCAAGTAAGTCGCAAAACTATTCAAAATACAAAGTACACTAGATTTTACTATTTTTTACATAGGTATTATTAGGCAAAAATTAGAAGACATCCAGACATCCTGGTGTTATAAATACTACAAGCTCATACACAAATCTCATCTTTATTCAACGTGTGTCTTTCTCATCATTTTCGGCACATTTTTCAGTTGAAGAGTTGACAGAGTTTTGAAAATTATATGTATTTCAAGTTACGTACATAATGTTGAAGGTTTTTTGGGACGGATCTGTGCAGAACTTGTTATTATTTTCCTGGACGGCACTGGCCTAAAATGCAATACAATTTTCGAGTGGAAACGTTTTGGTTTCTTCTTCGTCGTTTCCTTTCGTACTCCGTTCATGCCATCGTCAAGGTGGGAGGAAAAAGGGAATGAGCAGCCGTCTGTTCGTTCCTCGCGACATCCGGTGTCGGTGCTTTGGGTGCTTTTCTAATGTTTGCTCTCCTCTAATCGAATTACCAGCTATAAAACGACTTGGCAGTTAAAGTCTCGCGATTCCAAACTCTCTGACTTTCACCATCACCATTGTCTGCAAGATGAATGCTCGACTCTTCTCGCGCTCCTTCTTATTTTTCTTCCCCTCCCTGCTCGCCTTTTATAAATCCAGCTTCCCTTTTCTTCGCCCCATTCCAACTTCAACTTCAACCTTAACTCGAACGTTGAACATCCCCTGTGTACACACAACTAAGAAAACCAAGTCAAACCATTTATATGTGTAGACACAACACACGCTGGCCCCTTTCTATCAAGCGCAAGTGTTTGCCCAGTGTGTAGAAATAAGTGTTGGAGGCAAAGATGGACTGAAGTGAGACTTGGGCACTTTTAAAGTGACCTGTGTGCATACTTTCCCTCATCACTGACCGTCTCACTTACTCACCTACTTTTTGCCTTTGTCCAGAGAATAAAACTTGACTTTTTATGGCTCTTTGAATCATCTTTGTTTCACGACTTTTCCCCAACGGCCTGATGCAAGTTGTACAGTTTGTGTACTCTCAAAAGCTGTAAAAGTCATGTTGATCATTTCTTGCTGTATTTATTTCAATTTCGATTTTTCCCTCGATACTTGATTCACATCAGGTGCTCCAATTTTTGCGATCACAGAAGATTGATACGATAAGCTGCATTTATGTACGTTATGATATTATGAGACTTTTTTTTTACTGTATTGCAAAATTTAATCATACATTCCTGATGTGAAAAACCAATAAGACGAAAATTGGACGTAAAATTTCAAGTTGCCTACAATTTTTCTACCGTTTTAGATTTAAGTTTTCTTTTCATACTTTTTCCTGTGCTTCCTTGAAATTAGTATTGACTGAAATATTTCGATTATAAAGGAGACGCGACATTTTTAAAATGTAAAACTCGGCTGAAAATTTAACGTTATTGTACTTTTAATAATGATTATGCTATAATAAAAAGTTAATAATGATGTCACTGACATAAAGTTGTAGACGTGTAAAAGAGAAGCCAACGTTATTTAGCTGATTAATTATCAATAGAATGTCGTTATATTTTGTACATGGTGCGTTCTATAATGAGAAGATATTAAAATGAAAGCGGAAATCATTAAGAAAATTGTTTAAAGATACAGAGAAGCCGATATCAGATTGAATATTAGCTGGCTATGCGTGCAGTTATTGGCCGACAATGTTCTCGTAAGAAAAAGCCTTTCTTATGCTGTGCCACAAGAAATTGGGGGTTAAGGCAATTTCGATCGTAGATTGCCATCATTATCATTTTCAAAGTGTGTACTTGGTCTTGAAATTCTCAATATTACGTAAGCAAATGCTTAATCAATGGCACGATGCGTAATTTTATTACATAAAATTTTGATAAATTTTCCAAGGTTGGCTCTTTACAATATAGAGACAGAAATTTATAAGAACCTTCAGTCTACTAACAAGACTTGAAGCTACATACCTTTCAAATTTAAATCACACTTTAATAACTTTTGTACACACACACTTTACACGTTGGCAATTTAAATCCTAGATCAACACATTTAATAAAACTAGTAAAGTTCTTTACATTGAATTTCATGCAGCATTTATGAGCACGCGTGATTAATTATTTGATTTTTATTTGAAATTCCAGATTAAAAACACACATGAGTCAGATCGCGGCTGGTACATGTGTCAAATAAACACAGATCCGATGCGCAGCCTGATGGGTTACCTTGAGGTTGTTGGTAAGTTCATTTTTTAATCCACTGCTTTTAGTCCAGGTCAAGGCATTGTAATGTGTGCCATGACATTAAATTTATGGACAAGGTTTACATTCGGAATTCAATGTCAATGGTCAATGCGACGGCAGGGAAGAAGACGAACAAAGAGAGTGATAAAAATCTCGATTCTTTGCTGATTCGCATTTCTTCGCTGTGCTTTTATGTATATCCAATGTATATAACTTGTATACACAGCTCTTTGTACTGAACAATATACTAACAAGATGTGCAGCCGGTAACAAGAGGGAGTCCGATTTCGAAAGGGTCGTTCATAGTTTACGTCACGACAAGGGGGGGGGGAATAGAAATATTTGTCCAAATTTTGTGACTTGAGGCTCAAGACTTTAATTTCAAATAAATTTGTGAAATGGGTAGGTGGGGGTCAAAAATTTGAAAAAAAGACGATGCGTAATTTACAGACGACCCCTAAATCTAAATGAGCTGCGTCTCGTCGTTTTGTCTCGTCTCGGTGCGGTTTTTACCCCAAAATTCCAATCCAATTCAACCCAAGCCAAGCCAATCCGATGGGATGAGTCCCCAATTCCCTGTTGGTCTATGGAGTAAATTTTACCTTGCGGGACAAAACAATTTAGTCATTCCAATGATCTCCGGAAAAAAGGAGGAAGAATGAGATGAGCAGAGTAAGAAGAGGCCGAGGAGGGAGACAAATCAGTCGTCTTTTCCCTCCCTTCCCAATAAAATAATAGATAGTAGAGAACAGGATAATATTATATAGAAAGATACGATACAAGAAAGGAATATTTTTGTCTAGTTCCCTCTCCTTATTTATTTCCCTTGCTCAAGATATAACGAGTTATGGTTGGCTACCATCATGTCCATTTGTTCATTGAGTTTTCCCTTTTCTTCCCTGTTCTCCGTGACAGTGCACACATACATAAATACACACACACGCATAGTATAGAAAAGAATAGAACTTAATGCATTTCTGTGTATTTATGTGTGCAGTAGTACATAGTACAGGAAAGTAATCAGAGGAGAAATCTAGAGAAGAAATCCACCGCCGGACCTTTCTTCATTTCCTTTTGTGCTGCCTCCCTCAGTTTATTTGCTTTTGGCTTTGGTTTGTCGGTATTTTGTATTTGTACAAATATTTTGTATGTATATTACGGGATCTGTTTGATTTCTCATCTCACCCCTCTTTCTCCCCTTATATATCAAATGCACATACATATGAACTAATATTTTATCCGTCTTTTGTCCGAATGAGTTCCGAATTGTGCGTTTGTGTATTGTTATCCATAAAAAAGAAGAAACGCATGCACAAAAATGCAGTGCATTGAAAAGTTGCTCCAAAATATTTCAATTCCAATATTTACTCTTTTCCTCTGTCAGTCAAGGTGAAGGACAAGCAGGAACTTTCACTTTTGGGGCTTAATCAATTTCTAGTTTTTTTCCCTTAACTTTGACTGTCTGATTGAAGAGACACTAATTGAAGTTTTATAGTTTTGTATGAACTCTGATGCTATTATGTGGAACTTCATTGTATGTATCAAAGAAACTATAACAATAAGACAAGTTGCTGAAAAAATATTTCTTGTTGCAGTTCCGCCAGAAATAATTGACCAAGACACAAGTATAGACCTGGTGGCCAAAGAGGGTTCAAATGTGACTCTTCATTGCAAGGCCAAAGGTCATCCCGAGCCCTATGTCATGTGGAGACGAGAGGATAATCAGGAAATACAGTATAATGGAAACCTCGGTAAGTTTTTATTCCTTTTTCTTTGCTTCTTTCTATATATACATAATAAACTTGATCATTATCAGATTAAAATAGCGCACTAGTTGTTATTACAGTCTGCTCTCGCTGTATTAGTGCCTCATCCGGTTCTAAAATATTGCCAAAAGCTTTTTTGTATATTTATAGTTTGGTTTATTTTTAAATATCCAAAATGTCAAAAACATTAGCTTCGGGGAATTTCGGTCATTCAGAATGACTACAAATACTAATTCAAATTCGTAAAAGTTGAAGAAATTAAAGTTTCAACGAGATTTCCCCCAACTTTTGAGCAATATTTGTACTAATAATCATTATAGGTTTCAATTCAAACCAAGTTGCATGTTGCATGCATAAAGCCAGCCTCGGCATTAACTACAGAAATCAAGGAGCATACAATAAGCTCTCAATCTACAGTGTCTCATAAAAAAATAATAACTCGAAATGAAGCTGCGATAGTAAAGCTATAGCTACACACAGTGTGTAACACATAAGCTTCAGTTGGTATGTAAGTAGTAAGTACGTTTGAACAAATTAGAGAAACTTGTTTTGGTTACATGGTACAAGTTTTTATCAGAGAAAAAAAGTAAAAGTACAACTAAACTGTTTCGTTTCCATTCCCTTTTTCCATGTTCATTTTCATTTTCGTTTTCATCCCAGTTATTAATATCATGTCCATGTGAGTCGTGTGTGCCGTGTACTTTTTCCATTTGTCCTACAGCAACAGCACCTCACATACATAGCTACTAATACGGCTAGTTTTAAAGCCCCCATCTCTTCACTCTATTTTTTAGCATTACGCCATAAGACTTTTATCCTTTGTTTGGAAAATTTTGCTAACTGTTCTCCCAGCCAATTTCCAACTAGTTAACCGAGGGAAGGGAAAACTGTGGCAAAAGCCCGGGCATTTGTAAATTGTAAAGTCAGACCTTTTCCCTGAATCGTGCATGCAGTACATACATATATGAGTAGGTACAAACACACATGATACAGAAAACGAGAGTTGGAGTTATGATTATTAGAATAGAAATAATACAGATAGAAGTTGTTCCATTCCATTTTGCGGGAGAAAGAGAGAGAAAGTTATCTAGTATTTCCTACTTACGGTTAGATTAATAAAGGTTTTTTTTCGTTTGCCGTATGTTCTACGCCATGATTTTATGATGTGATGACTATATCTTACAATGTACTGGGTGTGCACTATATCTGCTCTATAGGTGTATGGAAAGCGAAAAGTCTTGGTTTATAAAGGGCTAAAGTCAGCTTCGACTTCATTTATAAATGGAGAGAGAAATACAGGGAGAGAAACAGAAAATTTCTGACAGAGTTTAGTTTATATTGTGTGTTGACTGCGGAGACGAAGGAAGACGAGGGAAAGTGAAAGTTACATTGAACTGGGAAGAGAGAGAGAGAGAGAGAGAAGACAGAATCGGGAGTGGAGACTTAATAGGGGAGGTTGCCAGGAGCGAAAATTGTTGTGTCCGGAATTAAAGAGGATAACTTAATCAAGAGGAGAGAAAGTTGTGGGATTCTGATGTTGATGTTGTTGATGCCTCGAGCGGAATCTCTTTTCATCTCATACTCCTCTTCTTCTTCTTGTCCCATCATCAAGGTTCTCCCTTCCTTCTACTCATCTTGATCCTCCTCTTCCTCTCCTTCAACCTTCAGTTGAGTTTTCTGTACAGGAAAAACTAAAGTAAAGTTGATGCTCAACTTTCTTGTTGCAACCGCTTTCCGTCTTCTTCTTCGTCAGTCCGTTCACAGAATGTAATATCCTTAATTCTCATTGCACTTTTCCTCTTTACCAATTTGCCACTTCTTCAACTCTCAAGCTGGAGAAGAAAAAAGTGGAGGAACAAACCCAAGACAAGCCACAATAATATAATATAATACAAGTATACAAGCACAACAACAACTGTCCAAATTGTCCAACTGGACGCCAAAATTCCTGATTGCTCGATGAAATGAGGTGAAAAGAGCAGAGAGCCAAAAACGTCTGGACATAAAAAATTAATAAAGGAGTGAAATTGGAGAATTTACTCTTCTTCAATGGCTCTTTTATTTAGGATTTTATGTATTGTATCCTATGATACTTTTGGGAGAATTGTCAAAATCCTAGGGAGACACAGTTTTTACTGGGCGAAAATTGAAACGTTTTACTAATAAAATTAGTTCCATTGCTATTATTGCAAGCATTGGAAAAATGGAATGGAAATTGCTGAGAGAAAGAACAAGCGGGAGAATACGGGGAAAACTGAATAATAATAAGTAATAGTTAATACGATAAAGCTGTGCTGCAAGTTCTATGTAGGAACCGGTTTGTATTCGAATTTGATATTGTGGAGTTAATTTTGTTGTGTCGGAGATTGTGTAGTCAACAAGCCGAGTCGAGGATCGAGAATCGAGAATCAAGAGAGTGGTGTGTAAAGCCCCAGAATATATTTTTGTCGGGCTGAGTGTACAAGCGTGCGTAAGTAGATTGAGCAAGTTGAGAAATTCAGTTGAGGCAACAAGAGCAAGAACAATGCGGAGGCAAATGCCGAGCAAAAGTAGACAATTGATGCTTACTTATTAACTCATGTTCCCTTAACACAATTTACCACCATTTCACGGTGCTATAGGCCAAGGCTACAGTTTGAGCGAGATACACGGTGCAAATGGTACTCATGCCTACTACGATACATGCACAGAGGAGTGGATATCAACATCCAGATCCACGGCTTGATGGTTATTTCACCCACGGCAGCTTCCCACAAAAGCCCCACAAATATCCTCTAATTAGCTACACGACTCAATTCCGCCGGTGCCGGAGAAACAAAAAGAAAATGATGAGAGCCGCGGTGAGTCAAGGAATAAAATCTAGACGCAAGTCCGTAAAGAAGCAAAAAAAGTACACTAAAACTAACACAGTCATGATCTGGGAGTAAAAACTAGCCAATGATTTATTTCTCTGGCAATTTTTACCTAGAAAACTTGCGTTTGACGCCTTGTCGAGTTTTTTTAATACAACGATGAAAAATGCATTTTATCACTGTCAATTTGTATTATTGTAGTTAACAGAAATTTTTCAGTGGCAGTTGTTTAACTTTTTTTAAAGTTGTCATTGTAGTTTTCGCTGTCGTTCTCGCAAAATGAGCAGAAAACAACAGAAAATAAAAGCAAGAGTTTTTGGACCCCAATATTTATTCACATGTTTTGCTGTATTGACTCGTCACTCCTCTGTTTAACTATACAAACGAAACGAAACGGGAGCAGTTGCACTTTTGTCCCATGCCTTTCCTATAATACTTCAGCTCTAACTGTGAACTGTGAACGGCAGAGTTGGAGAAAGTTGAGGGCGTATTAGAGCCGCGATTGATATATTTGACATGGTTATGGCCTAATAAATAACGGAGTTATGGAGGTCTTAAACTTGGGCATTTATTAGAGGCACGCCATACTATACTATACTATACCATACCATCCTCATTGATAAACCAACCCAGTCGAGTCCTTTCTCCATCCTCTTTTGGCCGAAGCCTACTTAAACTACTGCACTGTATTGTCATTGTCATGATGTTGTATCCGTTGTAATACTAACAAGATACAAACTCAATTCCGGAGATTCAACGTTTCTCTCATATTTTTATCTACATTTGTCAAATTCTGCATAAATTTCCAACTGCATTTACAAGTCACAACTGTATCGCCGAAAATCAAGCGGATCTCTATTCATAATGCAACAAAATAAGCTCGTGAAAAATAAACGGCTAGATTTTGCAAAAAATCACAACTGTGTTTCAGTAGCAGAAAAAAACAAGTTTTCACACTAATTGAGTAACAATAGTTTCCCTAAAAATAGTTCACATTACATTACACAACAATGCATATGTATATGGTGACATCCTGTGTGACGTTTTACTTATATACTTGTGGAGATGGTTTGAGAAAATCGGCAATTTCCCACAATATCGAACAAAGAAAGGAAAAGCGGACACAATACAATAAGGACGTGAAATGGAATGAAATGAAATGTGTAAGTGTGATATGTATCCTTGTACGTTGGACACACATACTGCATACAGTTGAAACTATCGAGGGAGAAAGGGGAAGACGAAGAGGAAGCTCGTTCTGGTTTTAAGTCGCTCGAAAGTAAGTGTTGGATGTCTAGTTTTATGGGTGGATTTAAAGAGGTATTTTGGATTCATGGCTTTAGCTCCGCAGCTCTTCACGTCCACGCTCCTCCACTTCCAAACCATATAGATGTACAATATACACACTCAACGTCCTTTTCCAGTGGAGCTTCAGTTCCTCTCTTTCTTCAGTTCCTCCTCCTTTGACAATAGTCATGTAGAAAAAAGTGAAAAATAAAATACAGCCAGCTCGGTTTGGGCTACATGTAATATGTAATGTATTTATGTATAGACGTTTCCTTCCCAGATTTTCTCCAGTCCCACTTCCAGCTTCGTATATGTATATTGAGGAAGAAAAGTGGGACTATCCATTGTATTGTATTGTATTATTCTGGCCATATATACAATATATAGAGAATGTGTTATGTCTTCGTCCTGGTCCTCTGTGCCCGGCGTCCAAGTCGGAGTTGGATTCATGACTGTGGTATGACTTAAAGGAAAGTTATTATATTATCGTACATTACACTCTTTGCTGTGCTCCGGTTTGGTTTGACTTGTTTTGGCTTGGGAAAAATAGTGACCATCCGGTATCGTTTTTTTGAAAAAATAATATTTATCCGTACATAAATAAAACACAATAAATAGACGTATGTATGACCATGGACCAAATTGAAAAAGCATTTATACACAGAGGGAAAAAGGAAATTGGATATATTTATGTACACTACACACATACACAGTACACACTCTGTCCTTGTTCACTTACACGTATTTAGAGGAATGGGGCAAAGGACAAGAAATATTTCTCAGCCTCTCCATCTCCTTCTTCTTCTCACTTTGGCTCTGATGCTCAGCCCAGCTCAGTTCCGTTCCCGTTCAGTTCAAATGCAACCTATTGAATAGGTAAAGGAGACCGAAATTGAAAATGTAAACAAAATGGCTCTTTGGGGAATTTTAGAGAAATAGTGCTTAAGAAGGACAGAAGAGAAACGTGGTGGGGTAAAGTGTTTCGTCCTTCTCCGATTTGTGTGTGTATGTATGTGTACTGTGTGTGGGTGAAAATCTCAAAAAAATCACGATCAAAACATCATTGATACTTCATGGCTGGATTTGCCTTCAATTTAATATTTTCAGATTTAAATCTGGTCATATTGTCATAAACGGAATAAAGCTCATATGTAAATGAGGAACTTTTAATGCGTATAAAGGTGTTCATTTAAAACTATTTAATGCGATTTAAAGTACAAGACAAAAAACAAGACAACGATGTATAGCTGGTAAAGGTCAAAGTCAAAGTCGGCGTCAAAGGCAACTTGAAAGTCAGGGCGATGGATAAATACAAAATCCACATAAATATAAATTTGAAGGCTGGCACGACAAAGCATGGCCATAAAAGCATCGAACGGAAAATTAGAAAATTTTCATCTCCAATGAAATAAAAGAATGAGGACCTCTCGGTCATAGATCTACAGCTAAACGGCGAGCGGATCAAGAGAATCGAGAATAAAGCGGGAGAGAAGTGGGCCCTGTTTCTGTTTGTTGTGTATAAGTATATGTATATACATATTATATAGACAAGCCCCCTTCAATGTTTTTTATTTACACATGTATGTATAGGGGAGAGTCGCCTAAAAGTGATCCATTTTTATTTTTGACTGTATCATAATATTAGCTGATTGTTCTTAGAATATAAATACACCATTGGAAAGAGGAGGTCTTTTTCATGCTGTCTATCATGACAAATAACAAGGATAAGTTAACTA
>JAQIVE010006890.1:0-11027 GCA_034698285.1 Sminthurinus bimaculatus | reverse complement strand
ACGTAGCAACTTGAGGAATCGGTTATTCTGAAACTACAACCTATCATTCCATCGTAATCTTATTAGGTTCTACCTCAATTTATATTCAAGGTTCCATTTTTTGATAACCTACAAACACCGTCCGTACTCGTTTTACGCTAAATTCATATTAACCCGAATTTTATAATTTTTTATAATGCACTTACTGACCAACTAAAATAATCCAGTATTTTTAAACTAAAAGCTATATATCCCTAAAAAAATTATTCAACAAAATTAAAAAAACAAATTAGACAGTTAATTCACAATAATCTCTTTTCATAATAGTTAATAAACTCTTTATGAAGTTATTAATCATATTAAAGAAAATAATTTTACCTCCTAAATTTTTTTTAAAAAAATTAATTAAAAATCTTTTTTTTCTTTACTACTTTAACCAACCATAAACCTAATTTATAAAGCTGTCCCTCTGGCTCCAAACAAAGCAAAACAAAAAAATTAAAATTAGTTTAAAATGTGTAATTATATCTAATATGGCTCCTATAATTAAAAAACTAATTTTTTATTAATTATTGATTTTTGTTAAATTAATTCTACATGATTATAAATAGAATTATACCTTATTGATTTATTTTTAACCTAATTTTTCTGGCTTTCCTAATTAAAAAACCTTTTTTTTATAATTTTATTATTTTAATTCCATTATGTTACTAATGCTTAAAATCCTTAATAATAACACTTATTAGTTTCTTTTTCATTTATATTATTATTAATAAAACTTTATCATTATTCTTAAGATATACCTTATTTATATTTATGATTTTTTTTAATTATTAACATTAAAATAGATTTAGTCTCTTAGTTATTTAATATTATTATATATGTAATTTTATTTCTTTACCTTTAGGTATATTACCAGCTTATTTAGAAGGTTTTATACTGGATTACATAAATATCATATATTATTAGACATTTATTATTATATCAAAGTATTGAGATTTTTGTGTAGCGTAAACGCTACTATGACAAAAAATCAAGTACAAGTGATGTGTAATCCAATTACCATAAAAAAGTACGTACTTAGATTTAATAGGATCCACTTATGTTTCTTCAGATACTTTGTCTTTGAAAAAAAATTGTATGTTGCTAATATTGAAGTTATCTAAGCCCCATAATAAAAAGTAAAAACTGTAATGAAACACTGTTCAAACGTTCAGCTGTGTGTTAACTTTCTCCTCTTCTCCTTTGTAAGCTACAGCATCTGACTTGCCTATCGTTTCATGATTAACTTGCGACAATAACTTAAATGTATATCAGACATGACAGTGTACAGCCATTAATACATTGTAATATTTTATTGCTAATACATCCAATGTTTTGGATGAAGTTATTAAAACTCTTGAAGATTTTTTAACTTTTACTTTTAGTGAGGTGTAAGTTACCGTATACACAGATAAGAACTCGGAAGCAGGGTTATTCCAGGGCTATTTCTACGCAGATGTTGGCTCATCATTCTCCCATTAAAAGGAAATTGGGAGAAATGCCCCCATTTACGTAACTACAGAAAAAACACTCAAGTTATTCGTCCAGAGTTTCATTATCATCATTCCTCACCATCATTTAACAAGCGAACCGTTTTTATTGTTCGTACATGATACATACATGCATACTGCATACTATAGCTCCTAATTTTTCATTTACACATTGAATTTCGAATAGCAGCAGCAGCCCGGCGACATGCTGAATTCCGGTCTCGTCCGTCTTTTCACCAAAATTTCGAGGGCTAAACGATGAATGACGAATCAGTAGTATGAAGGCAGCTCACCGATTTTTTCAACAAAATGTAGGGAAAACTCGAGCTTTGATATAAATATGCATGTGTACACCATATGGATTTTGTGAGGTAAAAGTTGCCTCTTTCAACATCATGCAAGAAAAGGAGAAGAAGGCCCAGTTTTTTCAGGAACAAATGAGACAAGCCGGCGATTATTTTAAGGACACCAAGAAAAGGGAGGTGGGGTGGAAAGCTCTAGCTAGGAACTTGAGAGGAGAGGAAGACAGACAATGTCGGGGCTATTAGTAGCTAATTATGTGTCTGCGTCTGTAGTCTGTGTATAATATGTATGCGCTGTGTACGGTGTAGACTGTCGACGAAATTATGTAGCCAGCTTGTAATAAATATGTATATGTATAAGAACTTGGACAAAGACTGTGATGAATTGGCCCCTACTCTCTCACTCACACACAAACCTATCCAACAACAAAACAAAAACAAGGAGCAAAAGCAGGAGGAGAGGAAAGGAGAGGCCACAAAAAAATATTGAATTTCCCATTTAACCAAGTCAAGTAAAATGAGCCTTGTCTGCCTCTTCCTCCTACGCCAAACTATGTACGTACATGCATGTATAGTGGATGATGCTCCTGCCTCGTTACTTAATTAAAATCTACACTTTCTCAATTTTCCCTAACCCACAACAACTATCTCCGTCCTCCTCATCTTCTATTATCTAATGCTCTAATGTCTAATCCACCGTCTTATTTTTCTTGAAACCCAGACCCATTTCCTTCGTGTTAAATGAGTTCACCACAAAGCATCAACGTGGTCTGGTGTACATTACGTCAGTAAAATCATAGGTACAAACTACACACTGCATAGACTATAGACATGCACAATAGACACATCCTGTCTATACATGTGTGCTTACTCTTTTCAATTTGACTTTCCCCATGTTTATACTCTGGAAAAAGTTTTGTGCAATGTTGATGCCGTAAGAAATTTACAAGGAAAGAAAGTGCACAGTGCACACACGAGAGTTGTCTTGAAAGTATACAAAAAACTCCTTGTCTCAACTTATTACAACATATATTATAGATAGCTCGCATGCATGCATACATACATATAGGGTAATTGATCGAATTGAGAAGGATTGCAGGGAGATTTTGCCAACACAAGTTGTTGTTTGTTCCTAATGTGCCTCAAAATTATAATGACAATGACGTCTGCTCTGTGATGTCTTGAACGAAGCGACCAAAAGATTTTGCGTCTACACTTATACTATAATATAAGTTATGCCCGGAAAGGAGAACAATGGACGAGAAACTAATTGCCTACTATTCTCCTTAACGAGCTAGGGAATCAAACAGACGGCGGCGACGACGACGACGATGCCGTTGACGACTCCAGATTAACATGACTCTCGAGTCTTAAGAAATATTTCTGTAAATGTTTGTATTGTACGAACTGAAATTGTACTCAAATTACATTTGTGATTTGAGTGAGCTTTGCTTAAGCTTAAGTTTTAAGTATAACAGTGCGTTTATTTATTTTGGGTCGACTTTGAAGGATTTCTCTCCTGTGCCAACAGCAGTCTCGCACACACGTCCACTTTCTATATCTTATCGGTGCAAAACACTGAGCTTTCTTATGTATTATATTATGCATGTAATTAATATAATATAAATACGATGGACCATATTTAGTAGAGTAAAAGTCAGATCTTTTCCCGTTAAATCAAGGCAGTGTGGGTGTAGTGTGCATAATATTATATAATAGGTTTCTATTAATGGTATATAGAACAAAATGAGCCTGTTTATGTTTATAATTAATTAGAAGAACAACGAGTAGCTCGAGTTGTCAATTGTCAACTCTGCTCTGAATCTGAGGTTTTTCCTCCACGAAATCCCACAAAATCTGGGCTTGCACTGAAATTGAAACTTTGTGTGTTGATAATGTGGTTTAAATCTGATGCTGGAGGCTCCTGACTTATTGTACCTAGGTATATACTTACATACTACAGACTTAAAAGTCTAGGCACTGTGCACTGTGCACCGTATTCCTAAATACATTCGTTTTGTAGGTATTTTGTAGAAGAGCACACAAGGCTAATTGAGCTGGTCTATTGACTAGCTCAATTACTAATTACACAGCTTTAGTTCACATTTCCGTATAATGACTCTCCTCAATTTCATACTTTACACTTTACACACTATTTAACCATCTAAAAATACTTTCATCCCTATATATCAATGAATTTTCTATCTTCATTTATGTCGACCCCTCGCCTACTAAATTTATTGGGGCAATAAAAGCTGAAAAGTATTGTAATCAACTTGAACCTAAATGAAAATTTTAGACAATCACAATTCATAATGCAAGACACACAACAAGTATAGGTACATATTTAAATGCTTGCCACATTAATTGCTTTGCTCTTCCTTAATTTTCTTCAGGAGCTTTCACGTGTCTTTGTAATAGAATATTCAACAACGGAATATTAATTTTGCAACAAATAGCAATAACACATCATTTATTATAAAAAAACTCGAGCTTTCCTGATTAAATGTTGACTGGAGACTTAAGGTTACATTAACATGGCACAAAATATGAGAGAACGAGTTACTAAACGAGCGCAATTCAGTTCTCATAATATATTATATATTATGCAATATTGTCCAAAGTATTTTATCAGTGATATTATGGACAAATGCTTGAATTCGTAGACAAAATCTTAGTATTCAATTTTTATATGCATGCACAGCAAACTTACTTACTCAAGTTATTGTCGATAAAAACTGGGCGTCTATTCCTCTGGAATTTGCAACAAGTTAGTGTACATAACGGCAATGATGAAAATACAGTAATAGTAACTTCATGTACATATCACCTAACTATCTACTGATACATCACAAATGAAATGTAAACTGAATTTCATTTTTTATTCAAGCCCTCGAATATAAAGATTGCCTTATCCGGTTTCGCTGTTGACTTTTTCCTTTGGATCTGTGTAGGCGGAAAATGTAACATTGAGTTCAAGATTTTACCAGTTTTGTTTTTGCGTATGTACATAACTTGTTACAGGAAAAAATTACTACAAGCTAGAGATGAGCTTCAGCTTTACTCTGGCATCATGTCGTAAAAGAGGAGATGAGCATGTATAATATGTACTGTGATACATTGTATCTTGTATCCACGACTTCTTCTTCTTCATCTTACTAATATCCTTGGAACATCTCATTAATCTTGGAAAAAATGGTGGATAATGAACCTATAACTAATATCAAAGGAAAATATCATATTTATGAAATGCGAATTCTCATCTCGTCTAGGCAGGCTCATGATTCGTGTTTACACACGCATCATATTATATTGCATGCATAATATACTTACTACTTACAATATTATACAAACAAAATAATATCTTGTACGGTGTATTTTGCAGTATGGAATTAGGAGTGGGCGGATACACAATAATATGCATGGAAAGAAACGAGAAAGATTTGTAGGAAAATCTCCGCAAGTTTATATAGAGCATCTTTATGGCCATAGCATGAAATATTATTACGTTTCATTATTGGTTGTTGTTCTTGTTGTTGTGATACACATTATATACATATACATAATATTCAACAACAAGAACATACATACAACATATTATTATTATATTGTTCATTATTTGGTATAATATATCATAGTCAATACTCAACAACTTGGAAAATGAACTGATTGTTGTACATACATATTAGTTTCTTCTTCGTTCTATCATAATATTATTATTAGTATTAATATTACAACAAGAAATCAGTGATATTGGGATGATATTGCTTTTTTTAAATGAGATTCATCAATCAGACAGGCCAGTCAGTCTAAACTTTATCAATCCCCCAAGTTCTTTTAAATAAATCCCGTCAAAACACCATTTAACATATTTGATAATATATTCCCTTTCGAATGTTGAGTTGAGAGTCACCATAATATGTAATAATATTCTTAAGATATTTAAATACTACACCGCAAAACATTCATAATCACTAACTAACTATAGCTACCCAACAATAGCTCATATTATACTATTATTATCGAGTATGTCTTATTATTATTATTTGGCATTACAG
This sequence comes from Sminthurinus bimaculatus, assembly GCA_034698285.1. Classification (NCBI taxonomy): domain Eukaryota; kingdom Metazoa; phylum Arthropoda; class Collembola; order Symphypleona; family Katiannidae; genus Sminthurinus; species Sminthurinus bimaculatus. The sequence continues at coordinate 5,156 of JAQIVE010006890.1, read as the reverse complement.
TATATTATTATAGTAAAATGTAAAAAAAACATTATTTAAAACCTAAGACGAACACCTAAAAATATTATGTATCATCATAAGGATAATTTAAAACTAGAACTGACCCTATAACTTGTATTATTATTACTATTAATATTAATTGATCATCATATAGTATTGCGACAGCGATTTACTGAACCTTTTCTTAGAAATAAAATAACAAGGAGAGTTTTTAGCTGTATAAGTATACAAGGTTGACAATGAGACGAACAACAACAAGCACTTGTACAGTGTGCACTGTACACACATACATAAAAGAAGACAGAGGGTTCCTGATGATGTCATTGTGTGTTGGTGCAATCATCATTACGTTTAATTAATGTTATTATATTATGTATTGGTAAGAATCTCATGATGAATGAATACAAGATTAACTGACTTGATTTGAGCATGTGACTATTAGCCTATCTAGTTAGCATCAGCATAATATTCATAATAATTTTGATAAGATAGTAAGTATTTGAAAATATATAGTATTATTATGCTTCTCTTGTCTGATGATTTCTTCTTGTCTTTGCAACCTTCAAACTTCTGCATCTCCGTGACTTGAATGGGAATAAGAAAAAGGATTTTTAAGCCCAGATTTGATATTTTAAATACGCTTTGAGGCTTTTGGGAATCCAAAGATCGTCCACGTGCTGCGTCTCCAGATTCAGTCGTACAGCTTGTCGGCACAAATGCTTGAGCGGTGGCACTTTTGGCTGAGTTGCGTAAAATTTCAGTCGGAATAACTCAGTCCTGGGAAAATTACCAAAGGAGGGTCAGTTATTATTACAAGAAGTACATTTGGTTTTCAAGATTTATTTTACTACATTTAAAATATATTGCAATCGAAAAGTGAAAAGTAAGGTTTTGCTTCTTACCCAACGGCCACGCTCCGTCCCGATGGCGAATACGTGCAGCAAAGTGTGGCTTCCGATTCTGCTGCAATTCCTTCGGGGTCTTCATCTCCCAAGAGGTTCCAGAAGCGAATTAAACTAAAAAGCGAATTAAACCACAAAATGAGTTAAAGAATACCAAAGGTCAAAATATTTTTACTAAAATAAAAAAAGGTGTAAAAACTTATCCATATTTGAATAATGATTACTTGTCATCCGAAGTTGTAGCAATATGCATGCCATCGCTCGAATAGGACACAGCTCTGACCCATGAATTATTTGCTCCACTAGCATAGATCATATTTGGAACCGGGTAGACATGGTACAGAGTTTGCAATTTCCGTCCTGTGTAAGGGTCCCAAAGAATAACCTGGGTATCCCAACTGGAGCTTGCAAGTACAGCACCGTCAGGACTGAAGCAACAGCAGCTAACATTGTTGAAGTGACCAACGAGCCGATTTACTAATTTGTACTCGGATGTCATACTCCAAATTCCAATCTGCAAGACGAAATAAAAGCTTATTGTTTAACACATTCTATAATTTTAAATGTTACAAGGTACATAATATTTTACTAAAAATTCAATGCTAGCAAATTGATGTCTGTATAATTTATATACCGTTTTGTCATAGCTGGCAGAAGCCAGTAGCTTTCCATTCGGAGACCATGAGACGGAAACGACTGGTCCTTTGTGGTAGACAAACGTTTTGAACATATTACCATCATCATTTAAATCCCAGCCCTGCAAGTTACGATTCAAAGAAAAGAAATGTAAACTGTAACTTATTTTCTACATAACACCTATATGAATATTTTTCCTTGGAGATTTTTAAACTGAATCTATATTGAAAAGAAATCTTACTTTAAGTTTGCCATCAACTGACGCCTGTGTAAATTACAGCAAAAAACAGTTATGATTAAGTACTTTTAATCTCAGTAAAAAAATAATGCAAAATATGAAAATATTGTTGTTTGTCTCACCGAAATCAGGCGGAGAGAGCCGTCGGGGGCAAAGGTCAGATCTCTGACAGCCTCCGTGTGATCGCATAGCTCGAGAAGAAGCCGACCAGTTTCTCCATCCCTACATTTTTCAAAATACAAAATTTGTTAGCGCCATAAAATATTTGTGACTTTGAAAATAATAATAAATAATGCTAAAATATATTTTAACTCGTACCATAGTCGTATCCGACCGTTTGTATGACCAGTCGCGAGCGTTAATTTAGAAGAATCAAAACGAGTCCAATAGGGTGATGACTCTGGCTTTGACTTTTGAAGTTGTCCCTTGGACTTTCCCTGGCCAAAAGCAACAGAACAAACTGGATATCCACAGTCTATGACAATGCTCTGCTTTTCTTCTCCATGCAACTTCTTCCTGTCCGCACCCGGTGAAAAACAGGTTGTGGCTCTAAAAAACACAAACAATTTTAAAATGTTCCGTTTTGCTTAGTTTTCAATTTAATGCCCATATAACAATGTTTAAAAAGAATTACAATGGGATATTATACTATGTTATAGGTATATTGTGCACTTACAGGCAATTATTCTTAGAGTCCCAAGGCACTAGGACAACTTGCTGAGGGTTAGAGATCCAAGCGAGTCGACTCTCATCCGGACAAAACGCAACTTGCCACTGTAATCCACGAGCTACTTTGACATTTAACGAGTCATTAAAAACTTCGTCCCCCGCTGTCTTTCGTAACTCACAAATTTTTCTCTCGGTTCCTAAAACACAGCAAAAAAAAGATTCATGATATAGTATAAAAATTGTCAACCAACAACCAACAAATACACACACACGTTAAAGATAATTTGGTCAAGTTCTGTTGAGAGTTAACTGTATGCTACACATACGCTTTATAATCAGTTTTGAATCCATGTAAACTATTGTATTTTTCAAAATCCCATTTATTATTTAGTATAAACAATGTATGATTATACATTAATATTCGCTGGTTATGGTTTTTCTTGAAAAAACTTAAATGTTTGTCCCGTTTAAAGTTTTTACTTTATGCATTTGGTAAAAGAGCCTCAACTTCCTCGGTCTTTAAACGTTAAATGAATGCAGAAGAAACTTTGTCACCATCATTGTAAGTAAAAAGTAAAGTAGGAAGTTTAATGTAATACATAATGTTTATATTTACGATTCAATAAATCCAGAGTCCAAAATAATCTCTAAAGATTAACATGAGCAAATGACACATATTTGAAAAAATATGCGTATCATTGAGACTCATTTTTTGCATAATTAATCAAATCATTTACACTAGAAAGATCATAATTACAGTGCTAAAATCTGCATAATCCCAAACAAACTGGTGCAATATAATATGTAGTAGATACAAGCAAAGAGATTATTACAAGGTACAAGTGATGATGAATGACGAATCTTTGACCAGACTGGACTGAATTTGTTTCAAACTCTGAACTAAATAATATATTAATTAGTACATACTTATTACATTGACGGAAATTTCGCAAGACGCTATTGCGTTTCAAACGTTTCAAGATACATGGACATGGACAGACAGCTAACGACAAGACGTAAGACTTTTTTATGTATATAAACATTGACTGGCTTAAAAAACTAGTGCACTTTGATCTTTGAACAATAATAAAGAATATACGCCTTCAGCCTTCATCATGCAAGCGTATTATCTGGATGACGTTGAATTTGTTGCTAGTGGAAAAAATTGGCTAACGAAAAGACATACAGCCTCCTACTTTTCTAATCATAATACATACTACCAAATATTATGTATCATTTCATACATCCCATAAGCCAAGTATTTAAATGCACAAGTGTATTTGAAGAAGGTCAGTTTGAGAAAAATATTATGCAAAGTCGGGCAAAATACTTATACAAGCAATGATACTTAATATTTTAGGAAATACAAAATATAAAAGCTTCAAAGGTTCTACGTAAATTTATTCTATAATTTTCTCAATAAAAGCTCATTGATTTTTCATAAAAAAGAACATGTCGAAATTCAACATGATTGAATGCACAATTGCGTGGTTTTGCATTGTAGCTGCTTTGGCCCAATAAACAATAAAGAATGAGATACGATCGTCTAATCGATCGAGAAAAGTCGATCTTGAATCAATACAATATTAAATTAAAATTATATTAAATGAGTATCATTAAGTAGCGGTAATATAATAAATGTGTTTGAAGATAAGGTGTGATTGTATGTAGTGGAACATTAATGTGAATCAAAAGTTAAATTGTAAGCTTACATAGAATCCCATTAATTATTTCATACCATATACGAACATAAATAATTCAAGTGTTCAATACATTGTTTATCTCACAGACAGATGAAATGGACAATAAAACGCGTAAAGCATTATTTACAGACAAGAATAAGGAGAGTCAAGAGTAAAGAGACAGCATAATGTTTTGTACAAATAAATGATGAATATTCTATATAATATATCAGATTCACCCACTCATAAGTTGTCGTGATTGTCTCCATCATTCAAAACGGAGTGTCTCTGTATGGTCAATGGTCACTGTATTAAATTGTGCTATTGATCAGATCATGAAATAATTGTCAAACACGAGAATCTGATAAAATATCTCTCAAAAGGAATTGACAATTTAATGGAGACCCGTGTCTACTTGTCAGCGGAGTCAACGCCAATAATGAATGAAGAGGAAATGTTTCGGACAATGTTTCAGTTTCTCCCATCGACTCGTCAAACTAGCTTACGTGATCAATGATTGACTCTTTACCTGTAAACTAAAAGATCTATTGACCGGAAAAATTTTATAAAATTTTTGTCCATGCTTATAAATATAACTTGTGTTTTACGGCATGTACGACTATCTCTAAAAATAACAATTACGCCATCATATTTTTTTTGAGGATACTGAGTCCATTGTTAAGCACACATATTTATTTACAAAGTTTAGCAATACTTTGGGTCAAAAATTACAGCCAGTTCAGTTTACCTGTAGCTATTACGAAATATGAAATCCATTTATGCAAATTACATTGTTATTTCATATTTCATTCAGAGATAAGAGTTTGAAGTTTAAAGAATACAAAATAAAACATCTTACTCCAATCCCACACAAAAATGATACCTACTTGCACACAATATTATTATTATGATAACTGCAAAGAAGAGTCGATCAGCCATCCAGCTAGAGCAAAGAATGAGATAACAAAGTAGACTTTTCAAGTTCGTTAGTTGGGAGTACACATAATGTAATGAGGAATCATGAAACAC
>JAQIVE010006889.1:0-11029 GCA_034698285.1 Sminthurinus bimaculatus | reverse complement strand
CGGGATTTTGAAAGCAATGAATAAAGTGCACGATCCTGTATCCTGTCAATTTTGGAAATTTTGACATTTTTCTTTTAATGAGAACGAGAAAAGTCTTTGGAGTGAAATAAAGAGAAAATGAGACAGCGATGGAGATGAAGGCGAAAGCAAAAGCAAAGACGAAGACAGAGACAGAGACAAAGAAGAAAAAGGAGGACCATGCTAGAGATGAGAAATATACATGCATTTCTATATACATACGTGTATAATATATATTGCACATATATGTATAGTGCCAAGACTTACATAGAAGGTTGTCGTCATGCCTAATGCATGTATGTACGATGTACGTTGTGCTCTTCCTGTGTGCATTTACATGGTAAAGAGCGTATATGAAGCGAAGAATCGTTGAAATAATGGGATTACACTTAATTATGAAAGTGTGAAGCTCGTCGCCATTCCATTTCATTCCATTCCATCCCATCCAGACCACCGAGGCCAAACACAGGCAAGGACGTAAGTAGGAAAATGTTAAAGGTTCGAGGTGGAGAGGCAGGAAAAAGGTTAGGTTGGTCGGTCGCTTGGCTGACTGGCTGCCAGGCTGGATGGTTGCTTGCTTGCTTGCTCATTCGTTTATTCGTTAGTTGGTTGGTTCGTTACTCGGTCGAGGATTTGATGCAATATGCAATTTCTTTCTTTGTGGCCTTCTCTCATGTTCATTATTATATGATTATTATTATTATTTGACTTGTACACGCTCTTTCAAATCTCAACCCCCAGCTCTCAACTGCCTTTCCCTCCTCTTCATTTTTTCACCACACACCATTATAGCCGCTTTTAAAAAGAAAGCAAAAGCACACAAACGCGTACATATATGTAGACAGACATAAAGGGGGGAACCAGTGGATGATCTCGAATGGGAAAATTCTTCATCTTTTCTTTTTCCCTTCATTGGCCTTTCTTTATGGATGAGCTAATGTAGACTGTAGACAAAAAAACACACGTTGTGTTTACACATATTTATATGTACAATGTACATGCCCCATTTTTACACCAAAGTTAGCTTCAACTCACAGCCACATTCCCATTTATATTCACATTGCACGCACAGACAATAACTAGCAAGGTTTACACATTACCTATGTATAATGTATATACATATGTATAGATGGAAATAGATATGTGGAGGAACCAAGGCTGCAAGAAAGTAGACCGTCAACCCATTAATTTAACCTCACTTGCTTTCTTTTCTCGCTAGACTCATCTAGATTTTCTCATTGTCGTCATTCATTTCATTTCGGTGGGTGTGAATCATCCTTGATTATCATCAAGGAGCCGAAAACCGTCTTCTACACATATATGAAAAGACAATTGTTGCAAAAGCTCATCTTAAAATCTCATATCATATGTACAAAAACGGTTGGAAATGAATCTACCAAAAATTCATCGTCTCACGTCGTCTTCATGAGAAGAGATTTTTCATATGTACAATGTACAGTTCAAAGCTCGACTTGCTTGTCTGACGGATGAAAAAGAAGCTGTTTTTATTGCTGTTGTGGAAAAATGTGAGTTTCTTCCACATGTACTCATCGCCAGATTTTTGTCTGTGACGAGAGCCGTATGTGGAATGTTCATCAAAGCAAAGTACAGTGCATTATTAGCCACTGCTTTAATTTATTCAAGTACATACATCTATATGTATGCACTGGCTGTGTTGTTCTTGCTCATCATCTTTCTTTCCGTCCTTATTTCTCTCCGCCTCCCCCTTGTACTGATATATATACATACAAATGTATGTGGTTTGTTTGGCTATAATGAAGCGATTTAATTTGTACAGACGAGCACATTCACTATTCTACAGCGAGCCGAGTCGAGTTGACTCTCGTCTCCCTTTAGCAAGCCGCTCGTCGTCGGCAAGGAGAAAAAGTAAATGGCTTGATGTGTATATTGTTTAAAGCTTGTAAGATACATAGATAAGGGAAGGAGAGTCATAGAATTAGAAGGATGGAAAATAAAAGAAAAAGAAAACTCGACTCTTTCTCTCCATGTCTATGTATGTATAATGTATACATTTATACGTCTTGGTTTTTCTGCCTTTCTCTCTCATGCGCTCATTTGGATTTGAAATGCGGGTTTGGTTTTACCCAGTAGCTAATTTTTCCCTCTCTTCATTTTGCTATTTCTTCCTCAGCCCTTTGCTTTGCTCTCAGTTATACATACATCCTTTGCTTTCATTTCTTTCCTTTGCTCAGCTTCCTGCCAGCTTGCTGGTGGGTTTCTCCATTTTCGTTTGAGTTGGTCTTTTCCTCGTAGCTCTAAACATATGTATGTACAAACTCTGATGCATACTCTATACAACTCCCTTACATGTTTTAAGCAAATCGTGTAAAAAGTCGTTGGTTCCTTCATTGGTCGTGAAGGCAAAAATGGAGAAAGGAAGGAGATGAGGACGACGTCGAGGACGAGGGCGATGGAAAAATCTCCAGGAGGGAGAACTCAATGAGAAAATACGAGAGCAGGGAGAGAGCGAAAGAAAAAGGAGCAAGAACGACACGGAAAAAATTACGTAATGAATATTCCTTATTCGCCCAATTTTTTAGGGAGAAGTTTTTCTACTCCTCTCCTTCTGCCCTTCTTCATTGGTTAGGTTCGGATTGGTTTTGCCTTTTCTTCGACACACCACACTTGCATTATTGCATTTGGTTACATATTCTATTGCTCTTTGTGGAACTGAGTGTAATAACTATACATTATACATACATGCATCCGATCTTTGTACATGTATGGTTGCCAATCCATCTCATATACATACGCATTATGTTATATCGTCGAGGCATGATGGTCATGAGACTGGAGCTGGAGCTAAAACTGAATGTGGAACTAGAAACCGATTGCTTTGGTTTGTGAAACTGAATATTTTTGCATACATTCACTGTCTAGATTGAATGAATTTTCATCAAGAGGGTTTGACTCGAGCCAAGGCGACTTTCTTCTTCTCCTATTTCTCTATACATATCTATACTTCTTGTACAACTATTAACCATTCTTTCGTCTCCACCTCCACTATTTGAGTTTTTCTTTAGTTGCTTTAGTGCTGACATGAAAAGGAAAAAAACTGCAGTTGAAGGTTAGATTATTAAACTATTTTTTTATCTAAATTCAGTTAAACTGAAAAATCAATGAACAATTTGACCCGCTTGCTGATAATAACTTTTTCGGTCAGAAAAAAAGATTTTACTTAATAACAATGCATGAAGTCTACCTAATATGATCTATATAGTAAATAAAGAAGCTTTGTGTTTTTCACACTGCTTTGCTCTCCCTGTTCTTTTTCTTTTCTGCCTTCATCCTCATTTCTCAATAGCTCAAGTCCAAAGAGAAAATATCTACAGACATTTCAACGAGCGAATACCTATACATAGACGGTAGATAGTTCATTATACAATGTACGTGTAGACATTGACTAAATACTGAGGGCGACGATATATTATACAATGTACAATATAAGTATATGCATGTATACAATACAACACAAAAGCCATCAGCCTCAACTACAGACTCTGATTGAATCTGTATACATATACAATACGCAGTGTATTCAGTATTTTTATAAGGAATTTGTAGGTCCGCGATCTACTATTTTGTATTTAGTTAGTTAGTTAGCGGCTGAAATGTGGGGTGTGTAAAAAGTATAAAATCCAGTCGAGAAAATTTATTCTTTTACCCTTTTCTCTCAGACTGTCTTGCTTTCTTTATTTCTTCTCTGTCTCTCTATCTCTCTACTCTTTCTTCTTTTGCGAGTTTAGCATCTGAAATAGCGAATGAATCTCAATGTAAACTTTATTAGATTTCAATTCCGTCGATTCCATGTATATTCATTATTGTGCTTGGAAAAAGAGCTCAACTCAACTCCTCTATCAAGCGTCGTCACTAGCGATGTATGTATTCGAAAGAACGCAGGCCAGGCACACGCATATCTATACATACACAAATACATACAGACACAGTTGCTGCATCCAGCGTAGTGATATAATTACTCGGGAAAATTATCATACTAATTGAGATCCTTTTTTCTTCCCTCTTTCCGCTCAACTTCTCCCTGTTTTTGTTTTCCCCTCCGTTTTTTGTTCTTAGCCACTTTCTTATTTCACCGGTGCTCCTCTCTGCATTCCTTTGAGCAGGAGAAGACAGAAAGGAGAGGAGGCAGATGAAGATGAATGACAACTTGATTGTTTTTAATTGTCCCTGGGAATTAACATTTAGGCCGGGTTAAGATACCGGCTCAAGAAACAACGCACAAAGTCATCCATTTTCAAGCTTTACAACATTTGACTGTTTTTGAGGCTGATTCGAAACTGCGGTGAAAACGGAATTCAAATTTACAAATATAATGCAAAATATGCATGCATATTAATATAAACAATGATTGACAAGTCAAAATTTGATTTTTCTCGTGTTTAAAGATTTTTAAATAGACGTTTTGTGTGTTTGAATCTTGACTTTAAACAATCTCAAGGCCTGAAAATATTTTAATCAAAGGTTTTCAACCAAAAAATGTAAATTTAGACTTTTAGAACCACAACGGTCATCATGTATGTTTTCATAGAAAGGTTGCAGCAAATATAATATGCACCGATGTATGTATATTGTGCGTAAAATGTATAATGACAAAACATGGAATAATCATTGGATTGTGGGTAGTGATTTCAGTGGTGAGAGGAGTCAAGGTCAAATATGTAGTTGTGGATGGAATCTTTGTAAAGTGTGCACTATTAGTTGATGGCGTGGATAGAGAAACAGAAGTAGAAGTAGCAGGAGTAGGAGTACAAGTGGAGAGAGAGAAACTCTTCTTGTGTGAAAACTTGGCTGAGTTTTGTGGATGCAGGTGAAAGTCAACGGCCCCAATGAAAGTTTGGAAAATTTGGGTGATTTGAAGCTCAAGCGGATAACTTTAGTTTTGTACTAGTGCAAGCAAGTAAGTAAAAGTGAGTAAGTAAGTAAGTAAGTAAAGAAGTCGGCGGGTGTATTTCACAGTGGAGAGAGCGGCCAACTTGGTTTGTCCCAAAACTTCCATAGTCTCTCTTATACAAGGAAAGAACAAACTTTGGCTTTATGATGAAAGTGCTAAAAGTACACACTCATTTTAGTTTTAGCAGGAAGACACAGAGAGAGAGAGAGAGAGAAAGAGAGGGAGGGAAAAGACTGGTGAAATGATGCATCTTGCATATTTTATTTCATTTCCGAGCCCCCTCCCCTTTGTGCATTGCGCTGCACTGTGCCTTATTATACATTCTACAAAGTGTACTCATACTTTTTCTCCGTACCATTTTGGTATGGAGACTGAGAAGCGGATTGTAAAGGCATGTAAATTCTTAAATGTGTACCGTGAAAAGTGGAAAATCCGAACGATGAGAAACAAAAGTTAATGTTTTTATCATAACGTGGCTTATATCATGCTAAAAAACTTTGCAAAAAATTATTGACTGTAAGTATTTTATAAGGACCAGCAGTTAAGAAATAAAGGAATATTTTACACGCGTTTAGCAAATAATTATCATCTATAACATACTAACAGTGCCGTGATGAAATTTATCATACATGTATATAAAACATGGATTTTCGCCCTCCACCTCCTTTCTCTACGGTACTCATAAAATGTCTGGCCATATAAAATACTTCTTGCTCAACTCTACAATACAACAGACACAATTTATTTTAGCCAATTTTATTACTCGAGGGAATTCTCCCTTTCTCTCCCTCTCTATCTTCAATATCTCTGAGTGTGTTGAAAGGGATGTCGACAAAATAGAGAGAGAGCAGACCGAGAAAGCACATGCACACATAAATGGAAAAATGGAGGAATAATATGAGAGATTCAACAAGGCAAGGATAGGAGTCAAAGCAAGACATGCAAGACAGCGTTGAGCGAGCACAACAATGCAGTGCAATGCAAAGCAAAACGGAGGAGCCCATCGCACAGATATCAGCATGAAAGTCCACATAAAAATGTTGCCATAAACTGTTTCGTATACCCCTGAAATAGTTGCCGAGAGACCATCTCTCGCCATCTCTAAATAATTTTCTCTTTTAAAATTCAACCAGGCCAGAGGAGGAGAGAGAAGGAAGAAAAACCAGCCACAAAAATTACCTATAAAATTGATGGCTCAAAACATTTACCATCTCAACCATAACATGCCATCCATTTTACCCATTATATGGACCATCCACCATACCATATAAAGATAAAACTTACAATACAATGAGACTAGTTTATTATGCATATTTTCCTCATACATATACAATATACACTGTACAACACAGTTATTTCTCCATTTCATTGGCTGCGGTTCTAAACTAAACTATAAATGTATGGTAAATGGTAAATCCATTATTTCCACTGTATGTGTATTATGTACAGTCTCTGCCACCACCACCAACACCGATCTCACACCATAGTGTCAAAAATTCCTACTTTTTATTAGTCAACGGATTTTTTTTTCTCCATTTCATTCCGCTCCATTCAAACGTTCCTTCTTAAAAATAAAGATTGGCTGAAAAAATGCAATAAGCGCAGGAATCTGGACTGCTATTTATGCATCTCATTTATTTGGCCTGGCCTTGTTTTTGTGTCTTTGTTTTCTATATTTCCAAACACTTGGCTTTTTGTTCCCCAATGAATTGGTTGAAAGAAAGTGGGAAGAAAACAGGGCATTTTCATTTATTTTCGTATTGTGTTTGTGCTTCGAGGATAGAATTCTAATTCGAATCCCCTGGTGAATGAAGGAGTTCAATCAGCAAGAACAGGAGAAAAAATTGGAAGATGTTGAGAGAAAAGAAACATTTTTCCACAAAAATACGGAGCAATAATAAAATACACAAAGCAAAGTGTACAGATATATTTTTCTATCGTATACTTACTATCTTTATAGTTGTGCTGTAGAAATATTGGTTTGGTATACATTATACATCAGTATTAAAATTGAAGCCGTCTAAAACTGAAGGAAAAGGGAAAGAGTGAGTGAGGGTTGAACATGGATTTCAGATGGACGAAAAGCGAAAATGATTGATGAGAGAAATGTGTAACCGTTTTTCCAAGTGTCTCCTTATGTATCTGTGTAATTGTACGTTGTACATTGTACATGCTCCAACTTTTTTCCATACAAGTGGACACTGTTAGCTGGAGCTCGAGCATTGCATTGCATTGTTGGAGGAGAGAGAAGGAGGTTGGCACATCAAGCAAACCAACAAACAAACACATGTATGTATACGTAGATACTCTCCGCATGTAGGTATTGAAGAATAAAATGCACACCCACCCACCCACAAATAATACACAGCTGTATGTCATGGATTATGTACCTTCGGTGTATCTGTTTATGCTATGCGTACATACATATGTATATTTAAGCGTTTGTGGAGCACACGAGTGAAATGCGCTTGGTTTGGTCCAAACTCGAGTTACATTACCAAAGGTTATGCTCACGTCCAAACTTAACATGGTTCGATCTGCCCATTAGAATATAACTCGACTCCACTTGAATTTCATGAGGGAGAAAGAGGTCGGAATCGGGATGTGGAGTAAACTGAGGAGGCCTAAACGCGTCATAAATTAGATTCTCATTTCAGGAACGAGGACCACCACCGCATTATTATTGTTATTATTTTGGTGATCATTATTTTATTCCATACATACCATGTACTTTCCTCCAGTTTCTCAGCTTTCCATTCAAAGCTCAAGATGTCGGCTGTTCGAGCAATTATGTACAGCTCAACGTCATTCCTCCTCCTATGCGTGCCCCAGATTTTTCGAAGAATTCTCTGGGTGTGATTGTGAATCTGAATTTGAATTTTCTGTGTCAGATTCAACCAGGCTTTATACGATTTCCATGGAGTATTTCATGCACCAAAATCTAAAATATTTTGTGCAAATCTAGGACCAAACGGGAAATTAACTAATACTGGTACTGTGTAAGATTTTATTTTAGTAGCTTTGTAGGTTTTCGAAGACAAACAAATGCTTCTTTTTCGCAACACAAGACAAAAATAAATGTATCCCAAAGATGCACATCTGACTCAATTCCATGTGTGCATATTTCAAAGAGTGAGGTGCAAAATTTAGTGTCAGATAAAACATGACACTTATCAACTTATTATTGCCAGGATCAAGAAGACGAGCAAGGCCCACAATAGGTGAAGAGAGACTTTGAGAAAAAAACCATTAGACGAGAGGAAGGCCCAGATTAGATAGTTCCCGTATGAAAAATCATGTCTCGAAGCAAAGACAGCACACAGTAAAAGAATCGAGAAAAGAAGAGACAGAATAAGAAAAAGACGGAGAGAGAAATGAAGAGACGACAGAAGGTTCAAGGGAAAAGTTTGATGTGGTCTTCTTCTTCTCCTATGTATGTATGTATGTATACTTGTTCTCCGTCCCCTCTTTGTTGTTGAGATGAACGCGGTGATGTCAAAGTAATTTTTTATTATTTGCCTTCCACCAATTAGTTTGACATCCCCATTTATTTACTACAGCCGAGTTAAGTCGTCTCCGCATCCACCATCAACTTCTACTTCTTCTTCTTCGTCTCCTTCTTGGTCTTCTGCATGTCCTCCTGTCACATGCAAGTACATAATCAACCCGGTGTTTTTGTTCTCCCTCTTTTGAAATTAGGTCTACACAAAAATACATATTGGCAACCGTCTCTATACTTGGAACATTGAACACTATATAAGTATATATACGTACATGATACACTGAACAGCGTTACGTATATTTATATATGGGACACAGATGAAATATTGAAAAATATTGTACATCTTCTGCTCCATCTTTATCTACATCTCTATCTCCATCTCTTTTTCCCAACCCACAGTACAAAAAATACAAATACAAATAGAAATAGAAATACTACTTACAATACATAATAAAGAGCGTCATAAGGAGGAGAGAGAAGCGAGCAGGGGAAATAAAGTGTCTTCGACACAGCCACAGACAAAGACAGACGCAGACACCAACTTAAGAAATAGAGTCAAAGAATAATAAAGGCGATCTTATTTGATAAAGCCAAGGAACACAAGAGGAAGAAAAGGAAGAGTAAAGGAAAGAGTTACTCTTCTTGACACCAAGCAGGCAGCATGAACATGAACATGGATTTGAACACGAACGAGACAAATAATAGATTTAACAATCTATCCCACTCATACATCTCTCTCGGACAAGTGTAAGCATCATCAGCCGCCTTCATCCTCTCTTCCTCTACTCTATATTATTATTATTATTGTTGTTATTTCTTCCTGACTTTTCTCACATGGAAAAAGCTATGCCTCATACAACAACAATTGTACATTATAACTCCCTGTCTATTGTTTTTCAGTGAACTTGAAGCTCCGATATTAAAATCATGAGCCAAATAGTTATGTAGGAAACTTTAGAAAGGAACAACCTTGTTTTTGTATTTCTCGTCAAAACGGAGAAAAAACTGCGTGACTAATAGCGGAATATAGAAAGAAGACAAACTTTGCTTGGGATCTCAATTCTGAATCTAAAACTGGAAGAACAAGAGGAAGGAGCGGAAAACGGGATAAAATAGAGAGAAGACAAGCACAACTTGGGCTGATCATCATGACGATCATGATGATGACGATCATTACTCACGAAATGTCTATTAGTTGGAGGAGATAACGGGCTCGACTTTGCTCGACTCGACTCGACTCTGCATGGAGTTGGTTGTACATATGTATAGCAGCAAAAAGGGGAGGGGGGCAAAGAGACTTGGACTAAGGACATTATTAGAGGAGAAGACAAGGGTGATAAAACGATCTGCTTTGATCTCACACAAACGACGAGGACGACGACAACCATGAAAGTATAGAAGCTGGACGAAAAGCCCACAACTAAATGACCAAAAACTAAGGCTTTTATACAATTTTTTTGATAAATCGGCCCAAACGCTAGACCAACCGAACACCGAGCATACATATATACGTACAGGAGAAAAAAGTAGGAGGATAGCACACATACACACTACGACAGCAAAAATAGAGAAAAAAGATAGAAAATCCCCCCGTTATTTTTTCCCTACCCCCTCTAAATCCAAATCCAAATCCTCCAACTCCAAAGAACATCCACAATCTAGAATCTTCTTTTTTTTCTTCCTCTTCCTCATTTTGCTTCCATCGTTTTGTTGTTGACCATCTATTTTTTCCGTTCCTGTCTTCAGTTTTTCCTCATTTCGATCTATCTGAAACACACACACCAAGCACGAGAGTAAAAGTAAGGAAAGAAAGAAATGGGAATCGACGACTGAGAATTGAGAATGGACAGTGATCATTTATATTTTTCCCTGGTCATTTCATTTCAAACTCTCTCTCTCTCTCTCTCTCGTTTATATCCTCCTCCAGTTCAATCCGAGTCCAAACTGACTAGAATAATTGCATTTCCTCTAATTCCGAGCGTGTACAAAAGAGTTTATTGAGCCATATCGACTGCGATGGCAGTCCTGAGTTGCCCAGCTTTACTTTGGCATTATTAGTGTAATATGGAATTAAAGTGTTGCACTCGGATCCGGATTGTCCTTTGTACCGTGTACCACTAGATGCAAGGCGTATGAACAGATACATATATGTACATACCACATGTTTTCTAATCTGTTTTTCTGCTTTGTGCTCATATAGTCAGATCAGAATTTGGTGAAAGGCAGAGCCTTCCTGCTACATAATAAATATCGAGTTATATCGTCGAATTATACGGTCAATGAGACAGCAATATCAATCCACGACTGATGCTTCAATATCAACTGTAACAAAATTATTGGCATGAGTAAAAGGAGGATATTTATATTATTTGTGTTTGTACCATGTCATGACAATACTTACGTTGTTCATGACCCCACAGCACTCACTCCGTGTTTTGTAGAAAACTATCAGATTTGACTGGCTTCGAACCTCTTCATGTAACAAGATTTTGTGGTTGTTACATTTTTACTTGTATCCGATTCAAGTACTGTGTACTGTGTACAGTGTAAAACATATCATTGCTCATTGTCTTGTTTGC
>JAQIVE010006888.1:0-11031 GCA_034698285.1 Sminthurinus bimaculatus | reverse complement strand
TAAAAACGCAGATTTCAGGATTAAACGGTGGTAAAAACGCAGATTTCAGGATTAAACGGTGGTAAAAACGCAGATTTCAGGATTAAACGGTGGTAAAAACGCAGATTTTAGGATTAAACGGTGGTAAAAACGCAGATTTTGGGATTAAACGGTGGTAAAAACGCAGATTTTAGGCTTTAATTCAGTAAAACGAATATTTGGGGCTAAAATACGTGAAACACGATTTCACAACCAGTCATTTTAGACCCAAAAATGACTGGTCTCTACTTTCCTGGGGAAGTGGGTTTTACAGGGCAACGGAACATTGAATGGTTTTGCGTTGACCTGTTAAAATACGCTATGACCTGGATTTAAAAATCCATGCATTATATTATTTGGCAGGACCATGTGGAGTGGCAAACCGGAGGATGTGGAGGGTGTACGGTTAGAAATCTTTCGGGAATATGACTGCCTTACTAATTCCAACTTGGGTCTCATCCACCACCTCCACCGTCTCAATAAGCCCACCGAGATCCCCATTAACTGGAACTACGAGATGGAAAGGGCCTGCGAGGCGCTCACGAATCAAAACAAGATCCTCGCCCATGTCCGGGAGTCCATGGACCAGCTGTTTTCAAAATTGGTGCCAAAAGAGGAGGTTTATCAAGGTCCGGTCACTTGTCGTAGACGACTCAGTATGGTGTGGACATGGCTCAAGAACACCGTTTGGAGATCCTACCGATATTTGGTGGACAATTGGACGTTTCGGGACTTTGTTGAGCAATTTTTCACAGGGGTAATGCTATTGACCGTTTTTGTCGGTAGCATCTTTTGGCTCTATTTTATGGGCTATGCCATTCGCTCCTTTTTTCAGAAACCGGAAAAATGTTTACCAAACGGGAAACCTCTCTATGATTTATGAGTTTTTGAAGGGGCAAAATTTTGGCTTTTGTATAAAAATTTTCAAAAATTACCAAAATAATCATGTTTTTTTACTAATTTTAGAGCACACATTTTTACGGCAAATAAATTCAGCCGTTACATAAAATTTTAAAAGGTAATGCAATTTACATACATATCCATATTTTACATATGTTGGTAAGTTAAATTTTTACATGATGTATTAATAAATAGGTTAAATAAAAAACTTAATTAAAACCCATGTGTTTCTTTCAACTCTTGATGCACTCGAAGAATACATTTTCCAAATTAACTTGTCCCAAACTAAAGGCTTTGAGCTTAAAAACTACTTTGGCTGCCTCCATTGAAGAGAATATTTTGGACCACTTGGTCCCACCGGCGGGAATCTGACACTGCACGAAACCGGGGCGCACGTCCTTGACCTCGCAACCTGCTTAAATACATAATCGTTGTAAATACGGTCCTTTTTTTATAAGCACGAGGAAAACGAAATGTTGCCATTTTATATTTGGTTAAATTGGTTTTTGAAAAATTGTCCCGCCTAATGTTTGTCGAATCCCGCCAAAATATTTTTGGTTTCAATGTCAGTGTAAGATAGGCTATTTGCAAAAAAATTGGGAGGCGGGAATTTTGAATTTTACGTTGCGTTATGGGAAAACATGACTTTTTTAAAAACCCGCCATTCATAGATGGCGCTGAATTTCAAAAAACAAAATTACACGTATCCCCTAAAAAATAATGAAGTTTTTTTACAAAATTAGTTTGGCGCCAAAATTCAAATCTCAACGGCTTTCCCAAGTAGCTCAATATTTGACCTTGCGTGACCCCGAGGGTAGCGCCACCTGGAGTCTGGTTGACATGCCGAAAAAAACTTGGGTCTTTGGTCTACTTGATGCTTTTTACCCCATGTTGAAATTCGCACTGGTTCCTGAGATATGAGGTTTTACTTTCCCGATGTACCTTGTGGATCACCCTGTACCATTACGTAAAACCGTTCTCTCCTTCCTTCCTCTATTATGTATTTCGAGTTAGATAAATTTCAATAAAGTTTGTACAAAATATACACTCATTTTGGGGGGACAGTCGTAAATCATGTTTCTGGTTATCAGCAGTGTTTAGTAAAAACTTGACGTTTCTTATTTGCTCTGGAAGCTAAAAAACAAAAACCAGGAATCTTTACATAGTTAATCTTCTACAGTACTATCATTAGTTTAAACATGACCAAGTTTTTAGATAAAAGCGGTTTGTGTACATACATTTTGTGAATAAAAATACATTTGAATTTTCCATTCCTTTGCATATCAACTGAGAATAACTATCGACTATCAGTTGAATAACAAAGACTCTCAAGTGAAAATACATAATATTAGTGTAGGATTAAAAGAGTCTCTGGTGTCAAATATTGTACATTTCAACTCCGTTGAGTGTATTATTTCTAGTATTTGATTGTCTAATTTTAATAAAAATCCAGAAAATATGAAACTGTTTTGGTTTGTACGTGCGGCCCTAACTTTAATTTTCATGTACGGCATTATACCTGGAGAAAGTGCCCGAATCCTGAGCATTTCATTCACCTCCACAAAAAGTCACAAAATAGTGTATGACCCTTTGCTCAACAAGCTAGCGGATCGAGGTCATCAGGTCACCGTGGTCTCTCCCATAAAAGATGACAAGGTTCGACCAAACCTTAAAAATATCCACACTTATGATGCGGATGACTTTGCCAAGGAACTGATACCCAACATGTTTGAAGCAAAAGAAGCGGTTGCCTCCTCATTTTTGGCCACCTATTTGGGCAACACTTTTCTCCAGTTTGGAGACTGGATGGTGACGGGTTGTCGACGAAGTCTCCAGCTCCCTCAGGTCCAAGCCCTGTTGAGCGAGAAATTTGACCTAGTGTTGTTCCCTCCTCTGTTCAACGACTGCATTTATGGGTTGATCCATCAGATGAATACATCCAGCATTCTGATTGCTCAAGTGGCGGTGATGCCATGGTACTCGGGATCTTTCGGCAGTCCAACTCTTCCTTCTTTCATGCCGCTCTTGTTTTATGGGCTGCCAGAGGAAATGAACTTTTTCCAGAGAATGGGCAACTTTTTGGGCGTTCTGTATTATCAGTTGGTTTTTCGTTGGATTTTTACCCCAAAAATGGAGCAAGCATATCGGGATCTCCTTTCTCCAGATATTCCATCCATCAGTGAGATTCAAGCTAATTCAAGTCTCATGCTCATCAACAGTCACATTAGTTTTGCCCCTCCTCGGCCACTTCTTCCTGACCTTGTTGAAGTTGGAGGAATGCATTTAAGGCCGGCTAAAGCCCTGCCAAAGGTTTGACAATTTAACAAAAAAGTTAGTATCGACTGTTTTTTCTTAATTATAGTTGTTCTAACTAGTCTAATTGTTTTATTGTCTCCTTGATAATAGGACTTGGACGAATACTTTAACGAGTCTGGAAAAGATGGCTTCATCTACTTTTCAATGGGCAGCTTTCTCCAGGCCTCTACCATGCCGGAAAAATACCGGAAAATTTTCCTCGGGGCCTTCTCCAAGTTGAAGCAGCGGGTGATCTGGAAGTTTGAAACCGAGGCCATGGACGATCTGCCCAAGAACGTCAAGCTGAGCAAATGGTACGTATAAACTATATACTATAGACTTTAAACTGAAGAGTACGATTTACTCGTCTTTTAATATTCTCGGTTGAATTCTTGGTTGAAATTTCTTTCTTTAGGCTCCCCCAGCAAGACGTTTTGGGCCATAAAAACATTCGGCTGTTTATCACACACGGTGGGTTTGGTGGAACAACTGAGGTCAGAGCCTAAGTACACAGTACACAATAAGTATACTTTTACATTTTTTATTGGTTAACCTGCTTTATATAATACTTTCGAGGTAATCAAATGTTTCATTTAAGTGTTTCACACAAATTTTCATTTGTTTTCCAGGCTCTTTATGAAGGAGTTCCCTTACTTGGACTTCCAATGTTCGGTGATCAATTTTCCAACATGAAGTAGGTCCAACCTTAAATCTTGATCGAAATCTTTTTACCTTAGAAATTTTTAGCCCGGAAGGCACTTCGGGTTTCTGGTATCGGTTTGAAAATGTTTGTTTGTATCGTACAGGCAGGCGGTAAATTTGGGGATTGCCATTTCCTTGGAATTCACTAAGCTCACTGAAGAAAATCTGCTGAATGCTATCAACAGAATCCTCAACGAGCCTCAGTAAGTTTTTGCATTCCGGATGGTAAATCAGTTAAATTGCTAACTTTAGTTTACTATAATAAATTATCACATTGTCCCATTTTTGGCATTTAATCATGATGGACTTACAGTAATAATTTCATGCAGTAGTTTAACACAGTCTGGTAATTATTAAATGACTCTCTAGATTTGCGGAGCAGGCAAAGAAGCGTAAGAAGATTTTCCGGGACCAGATTGACAACCCATTAGACCGAGCAATTTATTGGGTAGAGTACGTGCTGAGACACGGAGGAGCAACTCACATGCGTTCTGCGGCCAGGAAACTCAACTTTGTGCAATATTACTCTTTGGATGTCATCGCCACTCTAGTTACAATTCTACTGTCGATTATTCTCGTCAACATTCTCATTGTGCGAGCCGTGTTGAGGAAACTATTTGGAAGTGGGTCTAGTAAAACTACTCCAAAATCAGGTTCATCAAATGCAGCCAAAAAGAAAGCACAATGAAAACATGACTAGAAAAATTAAATATCTGTTTGATTTTGTGTATAGTTTTAATGCTGGAAAAGTTAGAAAGTATCTACTTGCAAAATGTGAAAATAAAATGGTACATCTTTCCAAAAGCCACTAAGAAAATGCTCGACAAAGTTTTAGAACGTTTATAATTTATTATGCATTTGATTTTAAGTTGTACAACAGTACAAAAGTCCATATCAACATTACGAATTTAAGGAATAATTTTCCTCCCAATAATCCCTGAGATTCATCTTGAGGGTTACATTGGAAAAGAGGGAAAGAGGCCGGTGAAGGTTCATCCATGTTTCTTCCGTTGATGGGCCTTTAAAGAGAGAACATTTTTAATTTTAAACAACAACAATAATCGTATTCAAAAATTCAAATTGTATCTTAAAATTAACAACCACCTGTTGTGGCCCTACTCACCTTCTTGAAGTTGAGGACAAACCGGGCAAGTTGAGCGTATTTTAACCGTCAAAACGACGAGAACATCCAGATTTGTCATGAGGTCGAATCCAAACTTGGCAGAGACTCCCGAGATGAGAATTTCGGGTGTTGGGGCATCGAACCCACAAATAAAAAACTCCAAATGCAGCTTCTTTAAATCTGCAAAAAAAATTGAAATTTCGGTTTCAATTGCATACAGTGCTTGGATTTTTCAAACATTTATTCGCCAAATAAAAGAAACAAAAAATTTAATTACGTTCTCAACAATATTCCACGTTTTTCCAAACGAATTCTTACTTTGTAAATTTAAAATGGATGAGTTGACCCTGAGCTTTTGCCAATTTTCCTCACCCATCGTGCAACTCTTTGGAGTTTCCCAGTGTCCAGTCTGCTCCCAGTTGTTGTAAATGGCGGAGACGGTCTCCTTTGATAGTCCAGTCAGCGCAGCGTCCAGGTCCACAAAATTGCCCCTTTCTTCATGAAGACCAAAACTCTTCATGAAAAATTTTATGCGCAAACTGGTGATTTGAGCCAAGTTCCAGATTGGCTGCATCAACGACAACAAGAAGTTGCTGTAGTGCAAAAAAGTTTCAAAGTTCTCAATCTCGGGACAAAGTCTCATTGACACGCCAAATGTTTCCGTCAGTTTACCTTCATGGTCCTTGTGAAAATAATTATCACCCCCAAAATAATGCGGATTGACCTTGAGAGTTTTGACCTGGACCAACTTGTCATTCCAGAAGGGGAGCCACTTGTGAGCTGCTTCCTCACTCCACCACTTGACTACGGACAGTTCAACCGTCTCTAAATTTGGGAAGAGGAGCGACAAGGAATTTCCATGAAAATTCGGGTCATCTGATGCTGTGATGAAATCAAAAGCGTCTCCGGGCATCAAATTCTCAAAGGAAAAAGTATACGTATTCATAAACACAAGGGATAGTGTGGTCACATTTGGAAGGGCGGACAAGCCCTGAATTTTGTACAGAATTGCAGCTCCTCCATGAAACAACTTGATTTGATTGAGAGAGTTCAGATTTGCCTCCAAAATTCGACGGATATTCAAGCTGCTCCTCCTCCAGCAGTTCTGGGTTTGGGGATACTCTTGTATGTGAAGATGGAATAGTTTTAATCCCACTCCCTGTGGACTTTTCTCCATAGCATTGGCCAACTTTTCCACTTCTGCTTGCCCTTCAAAAAACAGGTCTTTTTCTTCCAAGGCTAAGAATCTCATGTGCAGCAAGCTTATTTTGCCTGGAAGGAAAAGATTCGCCAACTTGAGGTCAGCAAATGTATCGAAATGTATTCGCCGTAGTTGAGGAGCCATCTTGAGTAAATGTGTAAGAATCCCAAAAGTTGGATTGGATCTCTCTGGCTCGCGAAGAGGTTTAAATGGCTGTTTAATTTCAATGGATTTTAAATGCTCAAGAATCACAACCTTGTTGGTCCCACAAGGCGTGTTTTCACCGAGGGTAAAATTCGGAGAAAAGTGGTTGTTAGGGTACTCGTAATTACTCTCCCGAATGCACAAGGACTCAAGATTCGGCGTGTATTGCAAAATGAAGTTGGGCATTCCTTTAACCCCTACAAAATAGTCAAGGTGACAGTCCAAAGTCAGACTCTTGATCTTTGACCCATACACCTGAACGAAGGATAAAAGTTGCGGCGGATTTCTGTGTAAACCACTGTATCTGAGATAAAAGTCAAAGTGGTCAACCGGCAGCGATGATGCAATCCGATGGTTTGGTGAATAAGAGGTTGTGATCAGACGGAAGAGATTGGGCAGAGTTTTGCCACCAATTGAGTGGTTAAATAGGTCCCTTCGTTGCTTCAAGTGAGTAGAACAAAGAAGCCATATCATCGTTCTGACATCTGGAACCCTGGATTTATATGAGTAAAACGTGAGATTCGCTTCCCCGTTGAATCCGCCAAGTTCAAACTTTATTTTTAGGGAGCGTCGACTCAACAACAGTTTTGTGGCCACTTCCTTCCATGGTCGACTCACTAGACGATATTTAATTAGATCGGAGATGCTCGAGTGGTCCAAAATGTGGGGAAGCAACTATTGAAAAAATATATTATGCACCGTATGCACGAAAATTTCAATAGGAAAGCCTTAATTTCATCATTTTAAATAAGTATTTCATTTATGTTGAACTATATAGTTAAAGGTAATAAAAGTAAAGCGAAATTAATGGTGTAAAATTTACCTCCGCAAAGACAAAATGAACATTTGCGCACAGTGGCATGATGATTATGCTTTTAGGAGAACTTTTTGCCCAAAAATAAGTATAACGTTTACATTTTTCAAAATTATACTCGTATAAAACTTATTTTTTTTCTTCTATACCTATAAGACGATGAGTGAAAATGGTCGCATAATAAACAGTCTAATTTTTCTCAAGGCACCTTTCTCCCCATTTATTTATAGAATTGGATAAAAGGGTCCATGACTGGAGGGATAACGTGTAACTTGAAAACAATATTCTGGTGACAGCCGAAAAGAAAAGGCATGTATAATGCATACATATGTCATCAGTCATCATAATATGCATGCGAAATGCGCATGTATGTAAAATCTTTGCATGTGTGGAAAATATTTTTGGTTAAATTCATAATTTCAACAATCAATGACACTATTTTGCAAAAGACTTTCTCATTTATCAGAATGTACAACTTTTCGGTGCTTGAAGATTTTAACAGGAAAGGCGAAAGCACAAAAAGAAAACGTTTCCCAGCAACAAGTTTTCCGTAATATAATATAATCCTCTGAAAAAATACAAAATATTAAACATTGACAACGTTATTATTATAACATAAATGTTGGAGCAAGAGTACGATGGCTTCATGAGTCTTGTGACTGTAAAATAATTACGATTTATCATGCTAGCCCCCCGGCCCTTTCTACTACAGTTAAAAACTAACAATGGCATTTTGTCCATCTATTTTTCTCAAGCATCCATTTTTTTATTGTGTACTTATATTAGTCAAGTGGATACACCAGGATTTCAACGCAGATAATATAATCAACATAGTAACAGCAATACAGTAGTTTTGTATGTATACAAAGTTAGTTTATGCTTTTATAAAGAAATACATGTAGAAATACAAATATATGAATAATATGAAAGATTGTATAACTTAAGTAGGTACATATGTTTATTCAATTCGTCACAACGATTAATATAGTCATTGATAATTCTCTTGAAGGTTGCATGTTAGCTGGAGAGATACGTATGCATGTATTATGTATGCACGAAAAATAAAAGTCATTCTACACAATTTTGAATACGCAACGCAATAGTTCATATAAAATAGTACCGCATACACATGTATTATGTATGTAGTATGTAGATAGTACATAAGTACATATTATGCAAGCATGTATATAAAAAATTAAATCACATCATTTTACCACGTTGGTAAGCAGTCAAAGTCTTGGACTCAAAGGAAAGAAACTAGCAGGAGGCAAAAAATTAGTCAAAACTCTTTAGCGTTTCTGCGTATGTTTTCCTTAATCTTGGTTTGTGTGTTTAAAAAGTGAGATTTTCGATACAATTCGTAATTCGTAACAATTACCTTTGAATTGTACACTTTCTGTAGATACTGCATATTTTTCCACATACTTGACAGTTTTATATTCTTCTCCGTATGATACATACAAAGTTAAATTGTATTATCAACTGTTTTCTACTATCAGTCACAAGATAGTCAAAACATGGGCAAAAGATTAAAGTTAAAGTGTTTGTAGTGCCAACTCACAACTTTATGTCAACTCCATCGCAAAATTATTTCAAGAGTTTTGCAGTCTAGTCTCCGGTTTGCCCCGTTAGCTTATTAGTTAGCTATTGACTGTTTAGGCATCAATACAGAAGAAAAAATGAAACTGTTGTGGTTTTTCCTGTCAACCCTCGCACTTCTCTTCATCCACCATATTCAACATGGAGAAAGTGCCCGGATTCTCAGCATTTCCTTCACCTCCAGCAAAAGTCACAAGATTGTGTACACTCCCTTGCTGGAGAAACTAGCGGAGCGAGGTCATCAAATCACCGTCGTCTCTCCGATAAAAGATGACAAGGTTCGGCCAAACTTTCGGAACATTCACACCTTTGACTCGGAGGCTCTCGCCAAGGACAAGTTGCCACCCAACATGTTTGAAGCAAAGGAGGCAGTCGCCTCCTCATTTTTGGCTACCTACTTGGGCAATAATTTCCTCCAGTTTGGCGACTGGATGGTCGAGGGCTGTCGACTAGGGTTCCAACTTCCCCATGTCAGAGCTCTGTTTGAAGAGAAATTTGACCTGGTTTTGTTCCCTCCACTATTTAATGACTGTATTTATGGGCTGATCCACAAACTAAATACGTCCAGTATTCTCATCGCCCAGACGGCGGTGATGCCCTGGTACTCGGGCACTTTTGGCAGTCCCACTCTGCCTTCTTTCCAGCCCCTCATTTTCTACGGAATGCCAGAGGAGATGAACTTTATCCAGAGAATAGGCAACTTTTTGGGCGTCCTTTACTACCAAACCGTCTTCCGCAACATATACATCCCAAAAATGGAGCAATCCTATCGGGATTTTATTTCTCCAGACATTCCATCCATCAGTGAGATTCAAGCTAATGCAAGTCTCATGCTCATCAACAGCCATATTAGTTTTGCCCCTGCTCGGCCACTTCTTCCTGACCTTGTGGAGGTTGGAGGAATGCATTTGAGACCTGCTAAACCACTGCCAAAGGTTTGACACGACTTTTCTTATTCATGTTTTATGTATTCTTTGAATGCTTGTTGAGTTGTTTTAATTATTGATGTTATTTACTAGGATTTGGAAGATTACTTTAACGGATCTGGGGATGCTGGTTTCATCTACTTTTCAATGGGCAGTTTTCTCCAGGCTTCCACAATGCCGGACAGATACCGGAAAATATTCCTCGGAGCCTTCTCCAAGTTGAAGCAGCGGGTAATCTGGAAGTGGGAGACTGAGACGATGGAAGGTCTACCCAAGAACGTCAAGCTGAGCAAATGGTAATGATTTTTGATACTTATTGTAAGCTAGAACCAAGATAATATATTATCGTTGAATGCTTTTCCAAGTATAATTTATTCAAACATCAAATTGAATATTTTTAGGCTTCCTCAACAAGACATTATGGGTCATAAGAAGATAAGACTGTTCATAACACATGGCGGGTTTGGTGGAACAACTGAGGTGAATGGCTACATTCTAACTGATATGGACAAATTTTCAAACTTGGATTACTTTTTTACCCATAAGCATTCCATTTTGTTTCCTAGCAACAAAGTATTTTTTTGTTTCACAGGCTCTTTACGAAGGAGTTCCTCTACTTGGACTTCCAATGTTCGGTGATCAGTTTTCCAACATGAAGTAAGTTGAACTGTCATCTTTATAGGTACACCTATTTATCTATGTAAATACTACAATACACAAGTACTTTTGCAACTTCAATTTATAAACTATGTGTGATTGCTCATTTATAGACAAGCCGTAAATTTGGGAATTGCTCTCTCCTTGGATTTCACTCAGCTCACTGAAGAAAGTCTGTTGAACGCTATCAATCGAATCCTCAACGAGCCTCAGTAAGCCGATTATGGATTTTCAGTACCTAATAAGCAATGTCCCTGCTAGGTGTCTCATTGCCAAATTTTTGCATCTGGAGTTTAATGAAGAAAGTTATGCACAAAATAATTTTATTGGAATGCCTAAAAATTGGCTATTTTTTCCCCATTTCCAGATTTGCAGAGCAGGCGAAGAAGCGGAAGGAGATTTTCCGGGACCAGATTGACAACCCATTGGACCGAGCAATTTATTGGGTAGAGTACGTACTGAGACACGGAGGAGCAACTCACATGCGCTCAGCGGCCAGGAAACTCAACTTTGTTCAATATTACTCTTTGGATGTCATCGCCACTCTAGTTACAATTCTACTGTCGATTATTCTCGTCAACATTCTCATTGT
>JAQIVE010006887.1:0-11031 GCA_034698285.1 Sminthurinus bimaculatus | reverse complement strand
GTTTGCAATATGCACGCCAACCATGTATTATGCTTACTTATGCATAATATATAATATATCTATATATAATATACAATTGCGAGGAAAACAGCATATATATATATATATCTATATAATATATTTATTTATTTCTATTCTGCGTTACATTGCTGATTGCTGGGGACAATATTTTACATTGATATAATGTACACTCGCTGTTCCAAGTATAACTATACCTAGGTCCTAAGTATTTAACATCGGAATATCCTTCCAGCCCAACCTAAAGAACGATGAACAAATGAAAAAAAAATAGAATGAAGAATGAAACTATAAAAATGATAATAAATGTTTGCATTATATACTTGCATACATGATAAATACATGCATACATGCTACATGCAATCGACTGATTAAAACCTACAGTTGTAGGATGAACAGTAGCTAACGATAAGTGCTGAACCGGCCGGCTTTCAATCGTCTCTTATTTTCCCCGTGTCAATAGACGCCACACCTTTTCACTGACTCGCTGTCTCTTTTTAGGTTTGTATAATTAATTAATCGCATTCCCCAAACCAGCTACCTTCACATTACATGATTACACTAATCTCCTATTTTATGCATGAACGCATATACATATGTATACACAATAAATGAAAATGTCAATGGTGACAGAATATGTACATACGTACACATCCCAACAAACACACACACTGTGAAAGCAAATTATATTAATTTTAATAAGTTCATGCATCGATGCATGCACCATGGCAGCCTCATACTCTACTCTAAGGATAGACGCCTGTTGCCCGCCTAAGTTAACAAATAATACACAGTAATGATTGCGATCCTCGTATGTAGACACAAATGAGTGAAATATTAAAAACAGTTAGTAGTTATACCGTAAATTCTCAAATAGCAGGACAGCTTTGAATAGTACGGCATGCCGTCGAAATATCGTTTCAAAGTATTACGTGTGCTATGTACATACTTTATATGGCTGAAAAATCGAATTGTACATAGTACGGCAGCCGTACTGTTTGAGAATTTGCAGTGTAATATCTTTATTTGTAGATTCCCTCAATATACTTTTGTCTTCCTTGCAGTTTCTCGTTCGAGCATTCTAAACATTTAAGAAAACAAAGCAATTTTCTTTAAAAATTCATATAATGCATAGATAATGCTCTCAAGATCCTAAAATACCAAATCTGACTCATCAACTTCTCGCTAATGAAGCTTGTGATGACTTGAGAACTGTGCATTTCTTTTTGAAATAGCCCCTCCTTGATGTTGTACAAATTTCATCAACAGAGAAGAAAGACAAGGACATAGTCTTCATATGATTATTTTCTTATTTTCCCGTTTTCTCGAGACCCTAGACGTATAATTACAATTTACACTAATTTACAATTTAAATTTGTAATTTTCTCTCCAAAAAAAACACCAATCATAACGTAATAAAATTCAATAACAACACACTAACGACGAGTTCCGCTACTGTAATTAAAACTACCGTGCAGTGTTTCGGGGAATCAGAAACTATAGTCGATGCTGATCCCAATCCAAATGATGTTATCATCAACTTTTTGGGCAAATGGGCAACCATCAAACTCACAAAGATACATGCACTCGTCTAGTCCACTGGACTCTCACAAAGCTTTACATACACAACCCACACTGGTCGTAGATATTTGTAGTTGAAATTTACTAGATTTTGGTGGACGTTATGGAAGAGTAACTCACTCTTGAGGGTGAAATGAATAACCAAACAATTAACACAAATACAAGATAGTAAGTTAAAATCACAGTTATCCCAATGTTACAATCTATGAATCCAGGCCACTCACGTATTCTTCGATTCTGAGATATTCGCACCTAAAGTTTTCCGCACTCAGTGTTATTACATTACAAGCTAAATTTAAATACCTATGTAATTATACTTTTAATCAAGTTAGGGCTTTGAAACTTTTAGGAAATATAGTTTTTCAAACAAATTAAATGGAATAAGCAAAATAGTGAAAATATGCGAGTGGTCCGGATTCATATGCATAGATTGTAACACACTGGTCTACAGCGATTGAGAACGAGCTTAGCACATTCCCGATTGCAGAGTAGATAACTAGAACTGGTATTGGCTACCCTGAGCAGTCGCATATTTCAAATCCGAATCAAAATTGAATGACCATCATACGTAGTAAAAACGATATTAGATAACAATACCGAAAGAAGTGAAAATATAAACACAGTAATTGCTATACAAAACATATTTTCGCTTTCAAATTATGGGCGAAGTACTTTCTTCAAAACATCACTCACAACTTTCTTTTCGACTTATAATTGCTCCTATATTTTATGCGTGTGCAAACAACTTATATTACCATTCATTTTAGTGACATGAGAGCAGAAAATTGTAAGCCAAACTGCAAAAACTTTAGCACGTTTCGCGCGCTCCTGATAACAAACGAGCAGTGATCTTAAGCAATTTTGAAGTATATGCATGCTATTAATATTTACACAGAAACAAGCATGATCGAAAAGATGTCAAAAGACAACGTCCGACATGCGTCGTACTTGTTTTTTAAGTTTTGTTCTTTTGCTGTTAAAAACTTGAAAGAGGTCAAAGTTAAAAGATAACAGATGTCCCCCGTAATAATAGTCATAGTCATTCGGCAGATATAATATCAGCATATTCCAACTTTTATGTAACATAATACTGTTTGGAAGAAGCAAACTAAAAACCACCAAAGTTGACAAATATCTAAGGATTAAGAGGAAAATGTTTCATTTACTCATTAGGTTGACAAGATTTTAATTCACTTCATTAGGTAGCATGCACAGTTTAAAATCATATCGAACTTTACTACGATACAGGCTGTAGTATATTTAACTTAACCTTTGCCACACATTTACACCATCTTGCTCTCCTTCAGACATATTATAAGTTGGTTTGAAATATACTAACCAATTATCGAAAAAGAAGAAAAACAACATTAAAGTCGATACATGTACCTGCATGTAAACTGACTACTATATACGATGGTCCATGCACATTGCACATATAACCCCTCCAAGAGCTCTATCCCTTCACAGAACGGAGTCTATTTTTCAATTTCAATTTTTTTTTATTTTACCTACTCCAATCTTAGACTTCAAACAAGGAATTAATGACGAGAGTTGCAAACATATATAAGTAAATAGTATGCAGTAGAATGAACTGCAGGAGAAACGGTCAATGACAGGAACTTCATTCTTGGATAAATATCGACTATATACGGATATTCTTCGCGGACCTATTTAATATTAAAACAAATCCATTGTTGAACCGCTATAAAATTAAGGTCTTTTCTAACTTCAGAAGGGGGGAAAAGTTTAAATTTATGCCGACACTTTAGAAATTTTTGTAGAAACGCCAATATCTGTATTGCCATTTTTGCATATTATGACCGCTGCCCCAGCCCACATATAGCAATTTAGAATATAGAATTTTTTAGACATCGATTATAACGTATTATATTATGTTGAATATACATAATATATTATATTAAACATAAAATGTGAAATTTGAACCACCCGTACATCCGTACATGGTTTTTGTTTCGATGAAAATGTCTGCACTGACACTTATCTCTTGTGCAGACGAGAAAACAGAGATGGAGATGCCGATATTTCAGGGATTACAGCACCTTCAAATTTATTTTTCTAAGAAATCTGTTTAAACGGCGTTCGATCTAGACATGCTAGCATTCTGATTCATGATAAACAGACGGGAAAGAAAGAATGAGTACTGTAATGTACTATGGTAGCTATACATTATACACATGTACGTGGAAACATAAATATCCATCATACTAATAACAGCAGCCTTACGCAAGCATTAAGAATTCGCAAAATCTTCCACTCAAAAACTTTTTTTTAAATGCATTGTGATTTGAAATATGGCGTCCTACACACATTTACTATCATTCAAAGACTACCATCAACATGTTTCAAACATATACATAGGTGTTTATCAATCATTTTCCATTCTGTTTTACCACCCCCAACAGAAAGTGTCTAAATTATCCACTCGAACTTCCAACGACCAATATGACTGACGAAACAAAGGCATACGGTTTTTGTTTTTAACCCTGATTATAGATTTTCCTTACTCCCTTTCTATACTCTTAGAATAGATTTTTTACCCGTTATATTTCTTGCGCTGATCTAAATATTCCACGGCGAAAAAATAAACTGTACTTAAATGACGTTTGTTCTCTTAGCCATTGATGAGTGACAATGCATATAGCGTAGCAGAGAAGCTATAAAAAAAAATTTACGAGTTTGTTCCTGTTTTTTCCAGTTAACTATCAACATAATCTGTAATTGGTACACTTGTACTGAAAACCTAGATTAAAATTAGATTTTGAAACACAGTTTACACAATCAGATGAATCAGAGTTCTGGATTCTGTTTCTAGACGCTAGACCAAAGAACCTTTCTTTAAAATCTTTGCCGATAACATTGTAAAACATAAAAAATAACGAAAACTAATACCAAGGCTAACTTTCAACATATTAAAATAATTAGTCATAATAATAATAATAGTATCTTTTCTCCCACAAACAGTGTTTGTCAAACACGAAAGTATCTCGGTCGCCAAGGTATTGGAGATACGTTTTTTTTTGTGAAGGAAATGGTAAACTCCAAAGTTGTAGTAAACCTACATTGTAATAAATTATGTACGCTAAAAAATTATCAACAGTATATAACACAGACTGTAGGAGATAAAAGCATCTTATTGTTCCTATGCATTCTTCTTCGCATGTGGTATAATAAAAAAAAGTCCTAGCTCTAGTTAAAATGTACAAACATTTATGAGTATATATAACAATGTAATTCGAGACGAGCATTCAAACTAAAATGAAAACAAAAAACGCCTTTATTTCAGTCCGTAATTTTACATGTAAACTTTTGTTGTAAAGTATTATCTGAAAGAATCGTTTATCAAGAAATAGCACTTCACATATTATTGGTCTAAATAAAAGTTTATGAAGTTTATCATGCCTGCAAAAGTTATGAGAGATTCCTTTTAATGTATGCTGAATTGTTTTTTCAAATACATATAATATGTACCTTAACGAGCTTTTAAACGATGTAACTGACAAATAAATACATTCAAACGTGTAGAACCGCTGACTATATGAGTCATAATAGTAAAATTGTAATGGATTACTATGAAGTAGTAAATGTAAACTTTAAACAACAATATTATAGTGTATAGATCGGAGTCTCTATTATCAATTCACAAAATGAAGCTGAAGAGGAGGAAGACGAGGAAAGCTCTTGAATAAATGCTAAGAACATTTTTATAACTGCATAAATCATCAGACAAGCATATTTGAATTGTACACAGTGTTCTTCTCGGAAATATTAATGAGATGATGTTGAAAATGCAATATTTTTGATGTTCCAAACGTGTGCAGTTTGAAGAAATGTACAGTTTTCAACAATCAACAAAGTCTTGACAGTTTCACCTTTCTAATCTGTGCCATCTATTTCCCACTTAGTTTTCCTTCTTCAAAAGCATGAAGAGAAACAGGGATAAAAGCGCAGAGAATCTAACTACAAACATATTTACCATCACTTTAGAGACCAAAATACAACGTGAAATTTCACAGGCATTTTCTAAACAAACCAGTCTAAATGGGGAATAAGATCAACTACACAAAAGAGTATGGAAGAGTTGGATGCGTGTACTCATATATACATGCATACATACACATCCATATACATCATTGAAAACATAAACGAGATAAGGGGAGAGTATTGAGTTGAAGTACAAAAACACACATGGACATGAAATTTTTTTCACATGAGTGGCATGTGTTCATGTTTACGAGTGAAAATAAGGACAGGAAGAATAAGAAAAGGAAAGGCGGAGAGAATTTCACATGATGAGTTGCTGTTTGATACTTACCAAGGAGTAGAAGTTTGATGTCTTTGGCTGCCTGTATTCCATCCTCCTTTAAATTCCTTTCAATTTGCTTGGACCGTGCCAGAGCGGCCCTTTCTGTATGTAAAAAAACATTTAAACATGGTCATGAAGCTCAATGAATTGCTTAATAAAGTCATCCATTGCATAAAATAATGAACAATAATATGCGCATGTATTAAAACGCATTTAACTAATCATGTATAGTGACGGTAGAATATAGTTTGGTACAATTTTCCGGAATCAAATGAATTATGATTGATATAATAAAGGAAATCATTAAGCAACTATTTTGAAGTACAACTCTACTACATTAAAAAATAATAAAGAAATACTGGACAGTTTTACTAACCTTCGGCTGACATTGCACAACCCATTTTGAGAAATTTCACACACTAAGAATATATTACTTGAAATAAAAATATTTATATTATTATTATTTATAGTAATGAGTAAGGTTGTTTAACAGTAAACGCACAAAATTAAAAACCGTTGATGACTTTTAACACTTTTATTTGAAAATATTTCGTAGGATATTATTTCACTGAAAATTTTTCAATTAGAGTAATTAGAGATCGAAAAAATCAGGAATATTATTAAATGTAGGAGACAAAATAAAGTACACTTCACTGAAAAGAGAGCGAGAATAAGAGCTCATCAATCGGCTCCAGAACTTGATATTATCAGTGAATTGCCAATAATAACGTAAAATCAATATTCGGTTATTTTCGTCCCTATTTTAATTACTATCTTCTTTTTGTAATCTTTTCTTCCATAATGATGATAATATTGTCGAAAATTGAAAAGTAACAATGATATAAAGTTGACAGGTAGGCGGACAGATTTAATTTTTATCCCAATTTATACACAAAAAACACTGTTGTGTTCCGCCACGTTGGCTTTGATACACACATACAAGCAGTTGCTCTTTTTAATAAAAACTTGTATATTCAGTTGATGTAAAATCAAAGAGTTAGCTATATGACAGCTTCAACTCGTGATTTTACTGATGAGAATAAACATAACCTGTGAGAATATAGAAATAGTCACAGGTGATGAAAATCCGTGGTGGAGGGGAGGAGGGTCTTAAAATCAAAGTAAGTCAAGAAGGAAGTTAAATCAATATAATATGAATTTTTTTATCAGTATATACTGCAGTATGCACCACACGTTATATTATAGAGGTTATTTTTTATATGAACACAAAAAACACACACCAAATCACTATTTATAATTACAATTTATTCTTTTATTTTACTAGAATTTTTGTGCTGCAGTTAATTTCCCGGCTGAGTATGGTAACTCAAAAAGATCAAAGCCGTGGCTTACACTCAATAATTTTCGGGGAAAATTTCTTCTACCGAAAAGGGAAAAGACCACTCCCTGTCGTTCCTTTGGTTTTCTCTCTCTCTCTCTCTCTTGTGAGTATGTGTGTGTATGTGCAGTACGGTAAGGCCCACAGCCGACAGTCTAGTGGTACTCGTCGTGTGTGTAGAAGAAACGAGTAGCAATACTGATTGTGAGCACTACAGTTCTTGCTTTTGCTTGCTTTACTTGCTGGTTGCTTGTGCGTGCGTTTTATAGAACCCGGAAAATAAGATCCTGGGTAGTATAGGCAAACACTTCACCCTGAGTCATGCAGACTAAAAAGAGACAGAAAAAATTGTTGATCAGGGTTCACAATTTCATGCGAAATGTAAATTTATGAGCTAAAGCTTAATTTAAAACCTTATGTATGTTAACCATATTTTGCTTATTATAAATTTTAAAACTTTAAGGCAAAAAATATTTCACCACCATGGATAACTTCTATTAAATTATAATTGAGCGATGCATTATATGTTTTTAAGCAATACTTTTCTTGGTTTTAACGGAAATCATAACTAAACAGGTAGCTATGGTTGTCTAAACTTCAATTACCTATTTGATGGATTTTTAAACTTAAAAGAAGCATTAAAATAAAATCAGCTTTGGATGATTGATAATTGTTTTGACGATTGGTCTATAAGCTTGGATAGCATTAGATAGACATATGTAAATGGTTTCACATATAGATGACATAGATATAGATTATAGATGTTTGGTACATATGGCTGGGAAATGAAGGAAATAAAGGGCAAAAGAAATGAAGAGATTTCTAATACATTAATATTGTACATATTGTAGATGACATAGCTATATATCATATACATATGTGTGTGTAGTACGGCAAAAGAAATACAAATACAATTTATATACCATAAAGAAAATTAGGAAAGCAAATGAAAATATGTATAAGGGCCGGTTTTCAGAGTGAGATGATGATGATGGGTTTCCAATAGCAACTGCATCTACGAATCACCTCACTGCCATGCCCGGTTCTTCTCCCTCAACATAATAACGTATTTCAAAATGTGACGTCAGCTCCTCATGGATCGAACATCGGGAGAGGAGAAAAGCGACACAGAGGAGAAAACCCACACTCCCGAACCCTCTCTGCTCCCAAACAAAACTCGACAACTCGGCCGCTGCTTCTCATCCTCTTTCTCAATGTAATTTCATATCAACTTGCATGTGGATGCATTAATTCCATCTCTGTATTCATTTGAGTACACACGCAAGAATAATAATAAAATGACAACGAAAGTGGGAACCACATGCAAACGCAAACTCAAAGCATAAAATGAATGAATTTATCTTCTGCTTGTTGTTATGCTTACTACTGTTAAAAATATTAAATAACACTATTATTGTAGAAAATTGTTGGTTACTTATTCAACTTATTGTTAAAATTTCAATAAGCATTTGGAAAATAAAAATCATCCAAAGTGCAAAAGGATAGAAAATGTGACAGAATCAGTCGAATGTCGAAAGTCTAAATATGTGATACGTCGTATGTAATAATATGATTGTAATATATGTGTATGTTGTATACATATCATTTTATGCTTACATCAATAAACAATGCGATTCTCTCCCCTTGATCAAAATAAGCACATCCGCATTATGAATCGAGAATGTCAACAAACACTAAAAAATGTCATATGAATCAATCTCAAACTGGATAACTTTATCACATGAAGATGGTTTTACCTTTACACTTACATTTACACTTCGATTCCTAGCGTTTGTTGGCTGTAAGCTGTAAGTATTAACGGGAAACCATGTCCCATTTTAATTTGCTTTTAGTTTTCGTTGTGAAAAAGAATTTAAATAAAAAATGCCACAACAAGGATTTTTTATAAATGGAAAAACAGTACATAATTAACTAAACGTAAAATATAGGATAAGGAAGACATGGGTTCCCCATCATTATTGAAAAAATTTGCATTATTTATTTTTTGCCGTCATACCTTATTCTATGTCTACAATGCACAAACGCTAGAACGCTAGAAATAAAGCGATTTTTCATTAAACATTTGCTGCTTTATGATCCAAATATAGTCGCAAGTCAGCAATAATTAATGAGGTTGTTGAACAGGTACGCTATTGCTGTGCTAAATTTACAATTGACACTGTCAGCTATAAGTAGACTCATAATAAGATAATACGGGGGCACATGAAACTGTGAATTTAAAAAATCTATGATCTGTCTATAAAGTGTAAAGGGTAAAATAATATAATGTAATAAGTATGTAACAATCAACTAAGTAAATGAAAACATAATCACCGCTCTAAATAGCATTGTACTTTGTACTACGGTAATTAATAGCAATATATTGATGTAATCGTGTTTTCTAACTTAGGTTTAACTTGTAATTTTTTCTAGCTTTAAGTGTGCTAAGTGGTAAGGGCCAAGTAAGTATAATATGTACACATACATAATAATTAATAATATATTTTTCATGTTTGCAAGGACCGAAATATAAATTCAATAATCAACACACATTCTTCAAAATTAATCATTGTGCGTATATACTTATTATCCAACAATTGTATATGTGTAGTACCAAGAGCTTTTTAGTTCGATAAAAGTTTTAAAGTATTGTTATTGTTATGGTCATCCTTTGTTTCGTTATAAAATATTATAATAAACTTATAACCTGAAGTTGACTCTTCTAAGGGTAATGCACAAGCTTCAATTACAGCCGCAAAAGAACAACACAGGCAAGAACTGCGGTTATCGGTTATATGGAATAAAAATAGTACAAGTTTAAAATATTACACTTACCTTATAATTCGATCCTAATTAGATTAAACAATACAGTCGCCAACAATTATATAATTCACTAATGATTTTAGCAACCAAAAATATGAAGTGTATATAGACAGCTTTATGATGTTTTTTTATGCTTTATATTTTATATGTCGGTATTTCCACTTTCCACTTATAACGACTTTTTTTCAAAGACTGAGGAAGATCAAGGAAGACTTGACTTCCAATATATTATAATACATGTAATAATATGTTTTGATTTTCAGTCGAGGCCTGCTTTAACAAATTACACAATAAAAGTAAAGATTATTTAAATGCTCATGTATAAGTAATGATTTAGCAGATAGCAAACTACTCACTATATCTTGAGTTACAAAGGAAATATGTACATGATGCGTGGTGTAAGCTTGTAAAACTGTCAGCTTAAAAAAATCACTGAAAGCTGTTTTAGAGCATTTTCGTTTTATTCATATTTTTGTTTCTTTTTTAATAATATTTTAACAAAATGAGGCGCAATGAGTCTTGCACTGTTAGTATAATGTAATGCGTTTTATAACTATTAATGCGAGAATTCAAACGACATTTTTTCCTAATACCTACTTAAATAATTACAATAATAGTAGTATGTAGTATTATTTTCTATTTTCCTTATTTTTTTTCTCCAAAGTTTGTATAATATAATAAGTATATAATACACTTTTATTTAGTATTTTAGATAGTTGGTATGTCTTAGTTACTAAAATTTACGCTATAATATTTGTATTTACATTTCTTCAAAATTATTAAATATGTCGTTATAATTCTCGAACAAAACAATAATAATGTATGTATTTACTTTGTATAAGACAGAATAATTTAACAAAGTTATTAATTTTTTGTGAATGATTTTTTTTAAATTTTTGTCACCCTAAAAGTACTAACAATTATTGGTTATTGGTATACTATAATA
>JAQIVE010006886.1:0-11033 GCA_034698285.1 Sminthurinus bimaculatus | reverse complement strand
GCAACTATTTTTATGGATGCATTTTAATTATAATTTTTACACCACTACTAAATCAACCAGTCGCCGATCAATTTAATCCCCAGACATAAACATAATACCAGAGCCAGTGACTTTTGTGAAAATACATAATATATAAATATTCAACAGAAAAAAGCGCAGTGATAATGGATGAAAACTTGAAAAATTGTTTACACAAAACACAGGAGGAGGATTTTTTAACTTTCAAAGCGTCATTATATCGTAGAAGTTTTGTAGACTGCTTGCTTGATGCAAAATAAAAGAGAATATGCATATTCAACAAATGTTTATATTACAGCTTCAAAATGATTTCAGTTTGTTTATATAATGTTCAAAGGATAGAATATGGAATAAATGAAATGAGTTTACTTATAATTCATAACGATCTTATAAGTCATATACGTTATATAGTTATGTACTTGCCTCGTGCGGTTATATGCTCAGCTTCAATTTTTATAATTTTACGACCATTATTATGTACTTATTAGTATACTAAATGCAATATTATTTTTATGATTACAGTGATCAAGCCACAGTATTTTTATATAAGTATATAATAATATATTATACTCTTTCTAGTAGTACCATAAGTATTAAGTGAAAGACCGACTGGCTACTGGCGACGAAGATAAACACAACTTTAATTTTAATCCTCTTTTCAATGGCATGACATTTGACTGCCAGTTCTAAAATAGGTACAAGCTGGCCCTGTTTTTATTTTTATAGGCGTTATAAAATCTTCTTCTTCTTCAATGTTCTAGCTTATTTTGGAGTTAAATGGAGCAGGAACCGTCTTGAGAAACAGTTTGTCTGGGAATTGAGTTGAGACAGAGGATGAAAAAGTTCAATGAAAATCTGGACTTGACTATAATATATTAAAAATTAGAAATTCAGGAAAGATAATATTCATTACTCGTGTGTTATCATCTTTCATTATGCAGCATGCATTACATTATCTGTAAATAAATGAAAATGACACTGACAGCAGAGGTGAGAAGTCAACATTTTGAAATGATTCGAGCAATTACAGTTCTCACATTCATATCAAATATCAATGAAAATTTATAGCATGGTGGACAGGAGACAGTCCGTCAATCATTTATGCATTTTAAGCTTACAATATATTGTGTACATAATATTCTGCTATGTAGGTATGTACGTATATTTTTCTGTAAATATGTATTTTAGTTGACCATGAAGGCGCTTGATTTACATTTAATTTGTATTTTTAATTCCTAATCAAGTTTTTATATCTCAACTACAACTCAAAATCATGTTTTTTGCTTGAACTTACAATTAATTTAATTACAAATAAAGCAGATGAGTTGCAAATTTTCCTTTAATACAAGCAATTTTCACAGTTTGAAAACTATGAAGCTGTCTTCTATTTATAGAGCTGATTGAAAATTGAAAAGGATGCTTTTGCACATCTCAAATCTTTATAGTGTCAACTGTTCCTATTCAAATTCGCGTCCATATATGCACAATTCGATGACGGTGGGGGAATTAGGCATAATTTTAATCATTAGACGTACATACATAAGTAAAAGCTTCATACAAAGTCAAAGATTCAGCAGTCAACACTGCCTTACATAGTTATCGGATTGGTTGCAAAATATGTTCTCTACCATTTATTCCCATATCCATTCTCTACCATTCCCTGTATAAATAATATCATAATTGCCTATTGTAGATGCAATCTGCGTAACATGGCTTAAATTTGTTCAACAAGTAATATCCCTCCACTCTATGATGTGCATACAGCATGGACTTTTATGGATAGATCTGTGTCTTGAATTTTAATCGAAATCCCATTATCCATTGTTTCCACTGTACATTAGGCACATAGTATTGGGTCTTTCATTATACAGAAAACGTGCATACTACATACTGATGCAGATGAATTTAGTTTTATGCTTTCAGTAATTAAAATAATTCGCCAGTCTCTTGACCTCATCCAACCATTTTCATACAAGAACAAACCTTGTACTGTACAATTTGTATTACACATAAACGAGAACCAACAATGCAGATTGTTATCAATATAAACTCTGATTGCAAAATTAAGACAAGCGCCAGTCTCAAATCTACAGGTGTCATCCATTTACTTATTTATTTAAAGCACGTCTCGAGTGTAAGATCAAATTTTTTCTAAAAGTTTCACCCGTTACTCGGGAAAAAAATAATTGTGGCTGACAAGAGACAAACTTCAGGTGGAATTAATTGAACTAAACTGTCGCACTGTACGAGCCGCCTGCATAAATATTGCATGCATTACATATGTCCGTAAGTACAGAAACATACATACACAAAATATTAGATTCGGATCCTTGACTTTGAGATGAATGTGACGGAGAAGTACAGCAGAAGTGCATGCATACATTTGATATGGATTCGGAGAGAGAGAGAAGAGGGATTCGAAATCTGTATGCTAATTTTAAATTTGCAGACGTCGTCAGTGTGTAACTACTCAGTACAGCGGAAACAGATTTATCTAATAATAATGCACCGTATTCTTATATAACATAAAACCCTGTAACCACAGAGTATTGCTGAATCATTAGGCAGACTTGGCAGAAAAGTACAGAAAATTGTCATCTATTTTGCATTGACAACGGTAAAAATTTTACCTTGCCTTGTTTTTCTATTTCTCCCTTTGCAACCATAACTACAGAAAAATCTGGGAATCAACCCCTTTTTTGAAAAATTATTGACTTTTTCGAGCTCGAATTATCAAGCCTCTCTATTCTTTCAGTTTTCATACTCTAATGGAGTGGTATAGTGTTGTATTCTGGTTGACGATCTTGTTCTGCTACCCATAAATACAGAAACCGGGAAGGAGACGGGAGAGGTTGATTCAGTTGAATTTAAATGTCTCTGCCCGGTATTTTGTTTGTCTATGCAATCTACAATCTACACACTTTTTCCCCTAGATATGGATGAGGATATGGGTGGATCCTTGTAAATTGTAAAAATGGTCTCAATTTTTTATTCCTCCCGTTTTTGCTTAATATGTTTAAAAGCTGTTCTTGGTTTTGGTCTTGGTCTGGTTTTGAGACTAATATACCAACGCCATATAAAACAAGCGAGAAAAAAGAAGATGGGGAAAATAGCGAAAGAAAGAAATGCACTGCATTATTGCTCGTACTTTACAGTTTACTGAGTGTGTAAAGACTTGGCAAGACAAGAGCAAAAGTAAAAGAAGAGACAGAGAGAGTGAGAGAAAGACAGAATGAAAGGAGGAGGGAATGAACTTGAACGAATCTTTTTTCCCATCCTCTAGATTTTTCGCTCGTGAGTCGAAAAGATGTGTGAAGATGAAGAGGAAAGTTCTCTACTTGTTTGAGTTTATATTTATCTGTATCTGTATAAGTACAATATGTGTACAGTTTACATAGTTAATATATGTGTATGCGTGCTCACTAAATAATATCTCCAATCTGCACACACAAACAGACACACACACACATGCACAAATGAAGGAGAAAAGAGCCTAATCTATTTACAAATGGAAAAGTAAAGCAAAAGAGGAAGAATTAGAAGAGGCATTAAGCACATGTTTGCTGGAACAAAACGACAACGACATCAGCAAAAATCCCATGACTGGCGGCATATCGTCCCTTTTCCGCCTTTCATCCCACATCCGACTTCCTATTACGTATAATTAGACTAAAATATCCCTTCATTCCCCAAACATCTGCGTTTTTCTAACTACCAATTGTTCAACTGTAATATAGAGAGGTAACTAAATTGCTAACTGCACACTATGTATATACGGAAAGAGACAACCGGGCCAGTCAATAGCCCATAGTTTAGTAGGAATAGAATATTTAGGTATAATTTGGGCAAAATTAAAAATTTACATATCAAAAACAGGAATTTCTAGGAATTTTTTGGAATTCAAACTTCAGGAAGTAAATTTTGAATTGTAACATATATTAGTTTTATTCACAAAAACGACGCATGATACGAATTTTTAATTTTATGAGCTTTTATAAAGCACGGAATTGAGAACTAAAATCGGAGAGCTCGGATCGGAGATAAATGCACTTGTACTTGCTGGAGAAAATTTTGAGCAGTTTATAAGTCCATATGTATATGCCTTTTGTGCATAGTCAGTAGACATTATATGTACATACTCGGAATATCTGTACATCACATTTCATGTTGGGACAAAACTCGGAGAACTTGCCTCGTTTTCTCCCTATTTGTTGACTCACGTTTGCGGGTGTAAACAGGAGAGTGCATTTAATGTTTAATAGCCGCACATATTACACATGTGGTTGCGCCATCAAATAAACACACATGTAATTTCCCCATCTGCTCTGTCGAGCTCGTTTCTCATCTCCATAAATATTTACGTATACGGAACACAGAGATAGGAATAAGAACGAGGGACGAGGGAGAGAGAGAAAGGAAGAGCTGATGCTGGAGGAAATTATCTTTACAGTTGTACTTGGATACATACACAATATACATATGCGTGGTCTGGAGTCTGCACCCCGATTTCGATGGTAATTATATCGTGAGGTTAATTTCGTGGTTGCGGCTCTTTCCTTACACACATATATAACAAGCAAACATGTATGACATTCAATATCCTTAAATTTCTGTATTTCCGCCGTATTTCCAGTTTATTGAGCTTCAAAGCTTAATGGACAAATTATTTAATGATTTACATAAAATGCAAATCATTTTCCTTGTGGTGTTTTATGTGGTATAAGATATTTGTACGTACGTTTGTTAACCTGTAGGTATATGCGATTTTTGGCATTATATACAAGTGTAAGTACATTTACATGTAAGCTTTCCTGTACTAAAAAGAGTGCACCAGCCTCAAGTCTCAAGTAGTATTTTATACGCATTGGCAGGAAGTTCTCACAAGAAATTATACAAAAACAATGAAGTGCACTAGAAAAAGTCATCTCATGCATATGCATACATGTGGTTTTCCCATGCTGAATGCATCGATTGAATTGAATCGAATGTGGAGTATTCAATATAGCAAAGAGAATAGAACATGGCGTACGCATGGAAATTGAGCATCGAAAATTGAAATGTAAGTGACAGTAGTAGCTCAATAAACTCGATAAACTCGGGGCTTAAGTGAAAATGCTCAAGTGG
This sequence comes from Sminthurinus bimaculatus, assembly GCA_034698285.1. Taxonomy (NCBI): domain Eukaryota; kingdom Metazoa; phylum Arthropoda; class Collembola; order Symphypleona; family Katiannidae; genus Sminthurinus; species Sminthurinus bimaculatus. The sequence continues at coordinate 5,891 of JAQIVE010006886.1, read as the reverse complement.
AGCACTTGAATCGCCAGTCGCGTGTGCATGTGCGTCGTGTATCTAAATATATAATACTTGTGCTTGTGCATAGATTGAAAATTGAAGAGACATTGAGAACATTATTAGGATTATGTATTTGTACTACTATGTACTATCCTATGTTATATATTAGAGCATGCAGATATTTTCCACCCTAGTCTTTATGTAAGAGTTACTGCTATTTATTTACCTGGTGAAATAATGTGTGTATTCATATTCATGCAGTAAAAATAAACTGGAGAATATGGGCTATTGAAAATTAGCCCTATCAGATGGATGGATGTATAGTTGCGTTACATGAAGTTGAATGAATGGCTCGATGGATTTGCAGACTGTCAGAGCATAATTGAGCAGTGCTCTTGAATTCCAATGTTAAATGTACAATGTACATTGTATACATACACAGGCACATTTGCATATAGACACAGAGAAGAGTTTTACTGGACTCTCGTTTTTTCATACTACTTGGCGGTTGTTTACATTATACTTCACATCCACTCCATGTATACAGATATTTCCATCTATGTATCGTATAATGAGCCTCTGTGACTTGAATCTGCATCTGCATTGTGTCAAGTTTAAAATTCAAAATATTCACAGGATGAGCCACGCGAGCTCTTATTGTGAGAAGAGGAATAAGAATAGAAAGACGATATACATACATACATAGGAAGAAATAAGATGGATGGTTTTCTTCTGCTTTTTTAAACTGTGTATGAAAACGCAGAGGAGGCCTCGTAACAAATTCACATTTTACGGGGTCGTTTCTATCTATTTCCTCCTGATATCCTGTGCCAAAGGTAAACCTTAAACCTACATCTTTTTCTCACTTAAACAAAAGTGATTTTTTGATCTTGCAAGTTCTCCAGGGTGCCGTGCAAAGTGACGTTTATGCCACATATTCCATGTTTAGCTAGGTGAGTTTTGAGTTTTGTAACACACGGACATGTTCCATTTTCCAGCGTTTATTTTCCCGTGGTCTCAAAGCAGCAGCAGTAGTAGCAGCAGTGCTGGGAAAAATTATGTGCTGTTCATTTTGTCTAAATGGAACACGATAAAATTTTATGACACTTCCGATTCTGAGCTGCATGTATACTGTATACTGGTGGCTGGATTGCGTAAGGTAAATAGAAAGTGACGATTAGATAAGATAAACAAATATCGTGTGTATCGTTCCTTCAATCCAAATGATGTTTGATATTATGTATATTACGCATAATTTGTATACATGTACAAGGGAAATACGCATGGTGATAATGATACTAACAATAACAATTACGCACTCTGTGTTATGATAAAGAAGTTATGGAGACACTGATTCAAAGTATATGTATATCTATACGGTGTAAATAGACTCTCGTCTCTCAATAAGTCGTCACCATGTTGTGTGGCTGCGACTGCTGCACCCACATAAATGTAAAAAGTGGGACAGGTCTCCACATATATCCAACACTGGTAACGACCGATTAGTTAGTCCTTTATAACTTTTACTGCTTTCTGATTCAACGCCCATACTTTATACGTACATACGTTATATAGAGTAATTGACTGTAAAATTGGGAATCGAAGAGTTGAGTCACGTGCTCTTAATTATACGTGCTCAACGACTGTTTTCTCGCTTCCCCGGTGCATTTTAATGCGACTGGATATTTGATTTCTGGATTTTATGTCATCGTCTTCTGACGCTGATGGTGCAAAAAGAGTCGTGTTTTACTTCGTGGCTCTTGGTATTTGGTTTCACTCCATAAATGATAAAAATTGGTGGTATTATCGTTATGCATTTGATTTGTAGTCATTCAACTGTCAATATGGTTAAAAGTTTTCATTAGAAAGAAGGCTTGTAATTTTGTCGCCTGACACCAGGACAAGTGACTAAAATTAGAGTTAGAATGACCAAAATTTACGACAATGTGGAGGAAAATAGAGAATTCAAAAGCATAAAGCATATACCGAACATAATAATCATTTGTAAAAACGACTGTGTGGTCTGGCTATTCAATAGAAAAATGAATGAAAGAGTGGCAGTCATTTTATGTGTATCGAATTTGAGGTTGCATTTCAGTAATACTCTATTGACTATTGAACTATTTTTTGACAATGTGCTGGTCAGCTAACAATTGACAAAGAATGGAGAACCTTTTTCAGCAAAAAAACCACACCTGGACCGACACCAAACGAAATCCTGAACTCTGACTGATTGCATACAAAGACCAAGGTCAGATTTCAAAGGCGAAATTGACTCAACGTTGAACTACAAAAGTTGCAACCATAGGCGCATTGTCAAAGATTTAGTGCTGAAATGAGGATTTTTGCTAGCAAGCGAATCATCTAGCCTAAACAAAAAACAAAGAAAAACCTAGAAAAGTAATGACGGGATTGGGATGAAGATAAAATATGAGATTCTACATTGTACATTCATGGTGTGTACTATGCTTTGGGCACTTCCCGTCTGTCTCAGTGAAGAATCTCCACATTTCCGCTGAATCAGTAAATAACATTGCTAAATTGCCGCTCCTTGCTGTTTTTCCATCTGTACATAAATGTAAGCAGTATGTCACAACAGTATGTTATACGCATGGAATTAGTACAAGCGCGAGTATTATGTGCAAAAAATTATAAAATAAAAATAATTGATGAAAAAAGTAGAGAAAGACAACGAGGAAGTTCGAGTAGTGCCTCCCGTTGTTTTAAACAAGCGAAAAAACAGCAAAAAAGCCTCGGAGATTATCCATAGAGAACTGTCAAATGTGCAAGAAAACGGGAATACCAAAATCTATGTAGTTGCTTTTTTCTGCCTACTCCCAATTTTTTTGGGACCTCCAACATTTTCTTTGGCAAAATTATCTGTATCAAAAGAATTTGTGGCAGATAAGCAATCTCAGAGGAGAGGAAGTGCTGATTATTCTAAATGTGTTTGAACATTTCATTCGATTTTTCAAACCTGAATTCCCTGCTGATTCATGATATTTATCCATTTTGCAAATTGTTGCACAGAGCAAAAAGTGATTCAATACGCATACATACATACAAACATTGGTACGTAGTACGTATGTATCAGTGTGGTATGATGGTATGAAGAAAATCCGGTGTTTTTTATATATGTATAACTTCAAATAAAAAAATGCAGCCACCTACCTACACATTTCCTATAAAATCGTCATACTTTTTCAGAATGGAAGTTTGTGCTCTATTTTAAATAGAAGCTTAAATCCTGAAGATTAGCGCATTCGTGAATACGAATTCAATTCCAAGTACCTAGTACTGATTTTTTTATTGAAGCGACAAAAGCTCTCCTGGTTCAAAAATGAGTTTCTGAGAACTGAAAAAGATGCAAAGCTAAAACTGAAGAATTCTAATGCAAAAAATATTCAATCTTCCTGGATATGAAATGTTGAATGAGCTTTGAAAATTCCAATACGTTTTTCTTTGACAATGAGATGTCTTGCTCATATTCTACCCACACACAAACACAATTCGTGAAGTATCTACAAGCAAGGAGATGCATATTCCAAGATGACAAGCCAGGAATGTTTTTGTACACACACACACACACAAGTCTCCGGGTACTCTTGCGAAAAAGTCATTCGCCAACAGTCAAGTCAAAACGTTAGTCGTGAGGTCAAAGCGGTTGAATGGAGTTTCTAAAGGAGAAGTTGAAGCATCATAAAAAACCAAGAATTTTTTCCTCCTTCGTCTCTCTTCTCTCCCTCCCTTTCAATTTTACAATTTACTATACCATGAAGACGAAAAGGGTACTTGAATATTTTCACGATGACGAATGACAAAGATGGCATGGAAAAATAACAAGTTAACAAGATGGAATACCTACATACACACAAGTATTTTATTTTATTTTATGCTCATAATATACAGCTATAAAAAGTGGTAAAATACCTTCGTTTACGCTTTACATTTCCAATTCGCCGACTTCTTTGACGTTTCAACGCTTTGCAAGTGGTCACTTTACCAACTTCATAAAAAACAGGCAGGCAACAAAGGTTGAGTCATTTGTATTGAATACGCGACTTTTCCGCATTTTTACCTCTACTTTTTGAAAAGGCAAATCGAATTCGTAAAATTATTTCTTTTCAACTCTTCTATAGCGGTTCACTGTTCAAAGGACAAAAGGTAAAATTTTCATCATAAAGCAGGAAGATGTCAGAAAATTAGAGTAGGTAGTAGGCATAGTATACGCTATAAGCAGTATTATCTGTTTACATTAGAGTGAAATCCTTCCTTTTGTTTTCCTTGCCACATGATATTCTCCTAATATCCGGTTCATACATTATACTCTGGTGTACTACATAATACATAAAGTTACCCAAAAGTATACAAGAAAGGTTTGCATAATGCATATTGTGCTCATAGATGTGATATATTGTAATATCGTACGTTGTATAACAATAATGATGAAAAAGAGCACGTTGTTCTGAGTCATTCACTCGTCTCTGTGTGTGTCAAGTATGTGCATATACACAGTCCTCGAAAAGAGGTTTTTTACAACTCTCTTCATTTTAAATATGGCATTTGCAATATCTTCTTCTTTTCTCCAAGATAATACAATACATGCATGCATGGAAGAGAAGAGATGAGCAAAGTGGGGCTGTTTCTGTTTCAGCTGCTGCTAATGAAAAATTCCTGGGAGAGAAATGCAAACGTAGTGCAAATGCTTACTGCTCACATTGCTCCCTTGTACAGTAACAAGGAGTGAGGAGAGCTCATAGAGATTATTCAAGGAGCTGTATACTTGACTTGAGTCTTGCATCGACTCGAGACTCTGTGTAATGTATGAATCTGGAGAGTGAATTTTTCTCGTGCGTTTAATATTCTCCATGTGGACTCCTTCACACATGTGATAGAAAGATAATGATAATCGTAATGATGATTGGCACATGCATCTCCAAAAATCCCGTCGATCTGTATGTACATTGTACATGCATACAATACAATATGCTAAAATATCTTATATCTACTATTACATTGTATCATGAGTCATCATCTCCTCATGGAGTCGCCTTAATTTACTAATGTACTTTAGGCATTTACTATACACTATACACAGTCATGTCCGTACATAACATATGAAGAGCCGAGCGTGTTCTCGGTTCATTATCTGTAATTATTCAATCAACTGTAATCGAGAATAATAAATAATATTGTAAAATTATATACAATTTTCAATGTTCCACGCTCGTGGAATGACGACAATTCTCTCTATCCTATCTATTCAATTTTAAAGGAGGTTTGACTAATGTGCATATTTTTTGTATTTTTTTGTGCAGCAACACTACCTCCTCAAGTTTGGATATCTTCCACAATCAGGATTTGAAATCCGAGACCAGATCTCCGAAGAGAGGATGAACGAAGCAATTCGAGACTTGCAAGTAAGTGACTATCATACATAATATACAAATATCTACCGATACGAAATTTCAAAGAAAAAACACATGCCATTTTTAGAAATATTATAAAGAATTTTCGGAGAAACGCGAAGAAGTCTAAAAATATCCAATATTTAGCAAGTGAAAGCATCAAAGTATCATGAATGATGTCTGTTGCGAGTGCAAAATATGCAGATCTTTCCCTTTTCCTATCCGTCACATTTTTTTGTTGCGTGTAGGTATTTTGGTTAAAAGGTAAGCGTCGGAGAGAAGAGATGATGATTTTTGTATGTACAGGATGAGAATAAGTGACGACTTAATTTTACAATATGAGGCCCAAGGTCACTCATTTATTTATTAGTTTATGTGACACGACATGGTCACCATCAACTATTTTTTCTTTATTTACCACGACAACAAAATTTTCCAAAAAGTAAATAATGGCTGTATTTGCTCCCAACCTCGAAAACGTTTTTCATGATTACTCAG
>JAQIVE010006885.1:0-11034 GCA_034698285.1 Sminthurinus bimaculatus | reverse complement strand
GGCTGGGGCAACGACTCCAGCGCTGGCGGCGGCGGCAAAAGCCAAGAGAGCGACGATCTGTAAGTATTAGGAAATTATATAAGTAAAATTCACCAGAAACAATCACGAAAACTATTTTTATAAAACTAGTTCAACACTGATCCAAAAATCCAAATCCAAAATTGAAAATCGAAAAATATCCAGGGGTAAATGCAATTTTCTTGGGTCAATATTCAAAGCTGGTCCGATAATTGATTTTCGTTATTTATTTTGTATTTGTATTATTTGAATTTGAATCTTCTAGAAATAGTTTCAGTTCACACAAATTCAACAAAAGAAAAAATCCGTCTAGTAAAACGGTAGATTATACTGAGCGGATTGTTGTAAACTTTGGATTTATTTATTTACCTTCAACATGGTGATGTTGATGGTTTGTTTGTGGACTGTGATTGTCTTGAGATGAGGAACACTTGAACAAGTGAACTGACTGAGATTGCTAACTGAATGACAAAAGGGGAGGAATCACTTTGTTTTTATATGGATTTTTTCGCACGTGAAAGTAACCTTCTGCCAATTTTGAGTCCAAGTCGAAGATCGAACCTCCACATCCAAATTCTATATAATATCATATCGTTACACATCAGTTAGTATTATCATATAGTCATACTTTACAGCTATAGACATACGATTATGATATATGATAGATTATGTGTTTCATTCATTCTTCAATATTTTCATTCAAATCCCAAAGGCTCTGGGAGCACACATACTACATACATATGTGCATATGAATACATATGAGTACAATTTATTTTGTTTTAGCCTACGCACCTTCAGTCAACTCCCTATTTTTTCCTATGGACGGATCGTCGACAAAAAACATGTACGCATAAGATACAAACACACGTATACAATACCCAACATAATACGATACATAATACATACATGCATCATATCATGTAAGAATTCGCCCATATTCAACGTTCAAGTACACACGTTTTGATTTTGACATTATATTATAACTTTGAACAATTTACAGTTTACGATTAGTTAGTCATCACTGTACAATTACGGCGTACTTATACCTATATCTTATATCATATGGAATTCATCCAAGAGGAAACCGTTTTTCTATACAATCTATAGGTATTTATGTATACATATGTGTTACATGTGTATGTGCATCATAACAACAACATAACGGAGAGAACAAACTATACAGACACACACACATTTGACATGTATCAAATTTCAATTTCGATTTCAATCCTACAGCAAAGATCTTACTGTGGATTATTATATAATACAATAACTTTTAATTTACATCAGTGTACATACATACGAATACAGAATAATAAGCAACATATATAGACAGATAATATTGAAGACTTGGACATTGGGATACATATTTTTTCCAACTCTTGCCTCCAGTCTCCTTTTCCTTTTTTCCCCTTGGCTAATGATAAGTTTAAAAGGGCTCAACCTTAACCGAATGCAAATATCCTCACGTGGTAATACATACATGCTACATACATACATGCTCAATGCTCAGACATCTCATGCAGTTTTTACACGAAGGCTTCGTCTTTGCTGCTCAAGCTCAAACTCAAATCCAAATTAATATATTCAAAATTCAAAACCATTAATAATTTATGGGACAACCTCAACCCTTGTTCTACATATATAACATAGATATATTTATAGATATAATATACACTATACACGCTACATGTGTTAGTTTTGTCGAGTTCTAATCAATTTTGCTAGTTTAAACATATTCAACTTGTCTTTTGTTTGGTGTCTTTTGATATAAAGGATTATGAAATTTCGAGAATTTCATTTTGTTCACGTCCTCACAATAATAATTAATAGCAACAGCTAACAGCTAATCCTCATCTCAGCTCAATAATAATTACTCACACTTACATTATACATTACATAGTCACATTATTCAATATTGCACCCTCTTTCTCTTCAATAATTGTCAATTCAAAATACAAAAAGGAAAATGTCAAGGACTGGCGAATCGCTTCATGATCATCATATTCAATTTTAACCCGAGTGTAATCATAAATCATAAATCTTAACCCAATGAGCAATTGTACGGTGTCAAGTCAGCGTAGCGTCCGCAGTCACCGGTTAATACCGTAAACCGTAAATAAATAAATAACAGATAAATCCTTGTGATCTTTAAAATTTAAAATGCTAATCTGAGAATATTACACGTTATAGATTTAGAATCTATAGCTATATATGGACTATAGACAGTTGTTATGTGCTGTAATTATGATACACAAGTAAGAAAGAGCAAAGGTATAGGATACTATTTAAATTATATTACTAGCAAAGGGTTCGATGATACACTTACATTATGTGCATAATTTCGCTCGTAAAAAAGTCATTGCTATAAAAATCTCGCCGTAAAAATCATTCATAATATCAGTCAGAGAATTTGAAACCTATATCACTTATCATATTATTATTGTTATGTATATATCACTGCGATGGTTTTATAACGTAGATACACTCAACAACGATAATTACGGTAATTGTTGGAGATTTGAGATTTAAAAGGTGCATTAAATATTAAATGCTGCTTGGCATTGACTTCTATCAGTACTTCAACTTGTCTCTCCTTCTTGCTTTCTTTCTATATTTCTCTCTCTCTCTCGTTTCGTCTCACTTGTTCTTGTTATGATTATTGAAATGCTCTACTCTCCATCATATTATCGTATCAAGTTATGATATAGTTTATGACGTGTCCTTTTTTCATATCCCTTTGGCTTTGGCCCTTTTCCCTTTCAATAATGTGCAATTATTATTGCTATTATTCTCGTCCTCTAATAGTCTATTTCTCTCTCTTCATACATAGATACAATACAACTCTCTTAGTCAGTACTCGGTATTCTTGACATTCTGACACGTAAGTAAACATTAAAGATGCATAATAATATGTGTATACATACATATATTTAATGACATTTAGAGACACAACGACGACGACGACGAGAATCGAAATCAGACCAAAGTCAATACATAGAAACGTAGAGACGTAACCTTTAAGTCATTTTTTCTTCGTCTTGCTCTTCTGGGTTCTTGGACTTGGACTATATAAAATGGACATACAAGTGTACTTATGGATTATGGATCGTATTTACTTACACTATGATTTGAGGTTTGAGGTGACTACCCCATAATTATTCCGAAAATGTACAATACGACACTACAAATGGACGGACATACTTATCTTACTTATAGGGCCATGGCATCTTTAAAAAATAATAGTACATGTTAGATAAACAAACAGAACAATAATACTTTTCAATGTTTTTTACAACATTATTTTTGTACTTTGACATTTCCTTTAAATAAAAAGAAGAAGTCAGCCTATAGCCATAATAATTACTAATCTAATGCCATTAAATATCAAAGATTTTAAGTAAATACATAATGCAAATATTATAAAATATAGGTCGACGCGGAACAAACTAAGAGTACAAAGAAAGAGGGGATAATGCAGAGAACCTAAGTGAATCTGGCATTGCAATGTGTGTAATATAAAAGCGCAATAATGACAATCACATAATAATTATTATTATGCATTTTCAATATTCATTAGGCTACTCAGATTATGCCTAATTATGATTACACCAATCACTAATAATATGGCCACATTAGCCCTCACAACGGTAAACCAAATCAAAGTAAATAATAAATGACGTTTTTTCTTTTCTTTTTCTCTCTCTAAATAATCCCAATTTTCCCGTGATGTGATTTGGAAAATTATAATCGAATCGAATCAAGAATCAAGTCAAATATGTAAAATTGACTTTTAAATTCAAAGGAATCGATTGACAAAAGGCCGTCATTGATCGTTGATCGTCATCATTATGTCTGTGTCTATTATTATGGTAGGTAAATATGTTTAACATTGCTATTGTATCGTATTGTTGCTCCATGTTAACCTAGGTAAAACAAACCGCAGACAGACATTCGTTTAATTACAAGATTAATACAAAATATGTAACAATGCACTTAATAGTAACAGCATATTATGTATTATGTATACTGATTACTGATACATATTGTGTATTAAAATTTATGATGAATACGAATACAAATATCTATACGAATAGAACAAATACAAAAGCATTCTTTCAACAGATCCCAATATATAATAAGAATCTTTTTGTGTGCAACAATACAAGTTTAATTGGCTATTGAAGCTGCTCAATGCTCAATGCTGCCAAATTAAAACCAAAATGTAATTTCAGACGCAATAAGACGTCGTCGTTCGTTAAGAAGGTTCGTCGGCTGAGGTAACAACAAGTAAAAGATAATATTATTATTATACATACACCTTCTTATACAATACTATGCATATCCAAAAGTAAATCAATGGCCTAATTTTTTTCTTCTCCTGTTTAATGTTTACCGACCGTTTATAGTTTTTATACCTACAGGGAAAAGTGCAGTAAATGCACTTTTGTGCTTATGTATACGCTCATGCTCTAATCTTCAATGTAACATTATAAATTATATAGGGAGACTGCACTTATTTAACTAATCTTTCATTGTTGTGTTTACATAAATAATACGGACTATAAAATGACGCAAGGGACATTAATTAACATGGACAAAAAAGACGAGGATCTCTTTCTGTAAAATTAACTTGTGCATGATAAATATTATAGATCATACATATTTTGTCTATTTGTGACTGCGAGCAAATGGCAAACATATCAAATAAAAAATAAATAATAGAGGTAAGTTTACTCATATTATTGTATTGTGAGCTTTTATGATCCCACAATATTATAGTGTAAAATATTGTTAAATTGACATATGGTGCGTAGTTTTACCTTTTTTACGCATACCTATTGACAATTTTATTGCTTCTAGGTAGATAGGAACAAAGTACCTATTTGTATTTCTAATATTCCTGATGATTACACCAATTCACTAAAATACTGAATGCATGCAAGTATGCCTACTCATGGACAGGAATAATAGACAAGCTCATGTCAGGAGAGCATGAGAGACAATTAAACGAAGGAAAATGAAACTGAAAAGCAAAAACGAAAAAATATTGGTACATATTTGTTAGTACTTTTGTATATATACTGTACATAAATGAGCATATTAAACGTTACGCATGTACATTGTACATTGTAAAGGTTTAGGTGTTTACATGAGATGGACTCAGATGGGCGTTGTTTTTTTTTCTTCTTCCATTTAATCTACATACTTTAATTTCTGTTATTTCTACTAGGTATGTATGATGTATGATGTGTTGTGCTCATAATATGTGTGCATAATAACAAGGAGAATTGTGCAACTCGTCATTATTATGGTCATCATTGGCTGCATTATGGATCATGGGTATTTTTGGCTGTTGAGTTAGGGCTGGTACACTATACTATATCAATCTAGCTGATACACATTAAATGCTCAAGACAGCTAAAAATAGACAGAAAATTCGTCTATAATTTTCCAATTTTATGTGCAAATACCATCAAAATCGCAAAAATTTACTAAACACGGCACAGGGCCCTCACATGCATCATAAAATAGTATATTAATATTAAGTAAGTGTATAGCCGCATTTCTTTCTGGTTTGATTAATTTTTTTTGCAGATGATTTTTCCTACACATTGAAACAAATGTAAACGCTAGCGATACGATTGCAGATTGCATACTTACACATGTATTGAAGTTCAATAGCTGCATTCAACAAAAATTAGCATTTTTACACAGTTGAAATTTTTCCTGTTGGAACTTTTCTCGCGACAAAGTTACATCATAATACATAATAATATGATCCCTAAAACTTAACATTTCTGGTAAAAAGGTAACAATAAACATACATATTTTTACAAATGTGTTTAGGTACATTCTACACACACAATTTGCAAGTAATTTAGTGATTTCCAAGATTCAACATATCTCAACAAATGTGCAGACAATACGAAGGAGACAGAGAGTGAGAGCGACAGTAAAATACTGCTCAATACTGACAAAGTTGAGAGGTGGAAAAAAAAGTTGTGCTCACACATGTGTCGATTTTTCAAAGAAAAAAGGAGCTATATAGCATGCATGATCTCGTGTCATTAGAATGCTTAATATTAATATGATACATATTTACTTGAAGTCTTGACTTTAACTTTAACTTTTGCAAAGCACGAGGAACGGAGAGACGGAGTGCAAGAAAGAGACACGCTCGCATATGCAAAAGAAAAGAATCAGCATGCTGGGATTCATTCAATATTTTTCCTTGTTCTCTCACAAAGTTTTTCCCCTGTAACGACTCGTTTTGTCTACACAAATCTACATAAAGATATCATGTGCACAACACACGAACAAACAATGACACGGCAAATGGCCTGACTCTTGTGAGCAGTAGTTAAAAATTTGCGTTTTCCTTCATTTGTCTTACATTTATATACAATTTATGTACACCGTGTAGAGTGTATACTATACAAACATAGTTGTGTGTGAAGTGTGGGAAACGAACACTTTTATTTGATCAATCCTCAAATCAAAAGTCGACATTAGTAATAATAATGGGCACATAGTATAAGAATTTTCATTGTACACGATATCATATTATGTACACCACGATAAAATGTAAAAAGGTAAAAGGTACAGTTTGGTCAAGAGCCAGGAAGGAATACTGCAAGTCCATAACAGTGAGTAGTGAGTACTCATCCTCATTAATGAAAAATTGAAATTAAAAATATCTTACAAGCTGTTTGAATAAAATTAGATTTGAAAAACTGAAAAATTGTTTGACAACCAATAATGAATAAATTCAACGAACGAGAGCAGTTAATTTTAAAGATTCTAGAATTTCAGGTATGTACTTACATAATAAGTACAAGTAACGAGTGCGTCAGCGACAAAACAATCTTAAAATTTAATTTAACGTCCATGGATTCGTTTATAGGAATTATGCATCAATATTTAAAATAAAGGCCCAAAATTTATACGTACATACATCTATAGAATTTACTAGAATACCAAACATATTTATCAGTATTTTGCCCATCCATCCATCATTCAACATTATCAATAGTTCGAGCTGCATTTTGATAAAAATGATATAATATACATTTAATAAATAATTTTAACTAATATTATGGATTATAATATAGAAATAGAAGGGATTGGATGGTGAGACAAGACACCCCTCCAAAAATAGTCTAAAGTAAAACTTTACAATTTACAGCTGTATTGCATAGTCAAGCCAATACTTAGTCAATAGTTTGAGTTAACTGGGTTTGAGGTTTTGAGTTAGCTGTGATTAAGATAAACAAATTAGTAAATTTAAGCTTCATTTTTGTTATTGACGACATGAATGGTGAATGGAGCTCTTTTTTGATAAGCAGTGGTCAGTATATCTGTTTAACTTTAAACCATGGAAATAAATACTGTATGTACATCATGCATGTAAGTAGTAAGTATAAGTTTACTTATACAGGGCATGTCATTTATGTCAAAAAATCAAAAATAATTTTGTGAAATAGTCCAAAATAGAAATTATACAGTGGATGTATTATTTTCTAAAAAGTATTAGTATTTTCAAAGCTCTCTTTTAAGTAAGCATCTGACAGTTGACAGTTTTCTAAACGATTTTGACGAAAAATCGAAACAAATTACAGTAACAATTTTTTGAAATAACACCGTGACTGTTTAAAAAAACCAATTTCATTTCTGGTCTAATTTCCAGTTTTATATCGTGTTTATCATTACTTCGAAAAGATGCTGTCTTTGGTAAACATTTTTTTACCGATAATAAATATGAGTATAGAATGTCTCGACTTGTGCGAGAAGTGAGAATAAAGTCAATAAAGTACAAACTAGCAACTAGTATCTCATAGGATAGGCAGAAATAAAATTTTGAGACTACTTGTAGCTCACGGTGTTTGGATCGCCCTGTGCATACATAATACATACAAATATGACTACAATAATTCTAAATTCTGTATAATTCATAATTTATCATAATCGACCTGATAATGTGATAGACAACAACAATAATATTAGAATTATTTTTCTACCCATACCAAATGTCCAACCATTGGTCAATTTTTTGAGATATCGTTATTTCCTACAAAAACACAGACGAAGAGCCAGCATGTTTTAACTTTTAACAGTACTATGCATAATCATATCTGGATGTTAAATATATTATTTTCTAGTTTGTTTACTCACGATTCATCAGTCAATGTATTTTTGAGAATTGAGAATACATAGTTTGAGAAAACATGTTTGTTAGAGCTTCAATTTCCATCATAATATTACTAAAATGTATTATTTAGTAAATACTTTCATTCAATTTATTATTGACTATTGACACAATAACTATTTGCATCCTGATTTTAAATGCCCACCCACAATTCTCACCAGTCGAAAAATTGTCATTAAAAATAAAAATTTAGTACAACTAGAATTCCATGACTATACTACAATCATAATGAAAAGCTAGGTGCACACGCGTTTATATAAGTGGACATGACACTGAAGTATCTGATTGCGCAAGAATATTAAATGCTACAGATAAATTAAAATACATGATCACATTATTAATTTATCATATTTAACAAAAAAATAATAGAAAATGCATTGGCTTGAGTATTAAACTACAAGATCAATAATATTATCGTGAATAATACATCATACGTCATGCTGTATTATGATTATGATTTAAACAAAGTGTATTATTATATTAGAACTATTTATTATACACAGACCCAACGGAATTTACACATTGCAACACACTCCCGATTAATTTTACTATTACTACTACGAGGTAGTTTATTTCAATTGGAAAAAATGTGCAATTTCGAAATGTTCCAAGTCCACCGGTCCAAACTATTCAAGAGTCCGAAACTGATATAGCAGAATGCGGTTAGTTAATATATACACGGACTAGTATGTATGTATATAGTTAATAAAAATACATAGACAGTATTAAACTATATCATGAGCATGATGAACTTGCACACTATTGTATGCTATTAACTATGAACATTATACTCCTTTTTTTGCTTATTATCGCGAGTCCATAAAGATAGTACGTAGTACATGGTAGGAGCTGGGAATTTATCATACATAATACATACATGTGTACATTTACATGTGTAATGAATGATATAACAGTAGCAAAATATAATAAGAATTAA
The DNA here is from genome assembly GCA_034698285.1 of Sminthurinus bimaculatus. NCBI lineage: Eukaryota > Metazoa > Arthropoda > Collembola > Symphypleona > Katiannidae > Sminthurinus > Sminthurinus bimaculatus. Next base: position 1,870 of record JAQIVE010006885.1, on the reverse strand, counting down.
TATAATATGAGTCGTACTTATTATTACTTACTTGCATGATAATCAAGTTTTACTTCACCTTCAGCTTCAGTCAGCCAGTCATCCAGCCAGTCAGTTTTCAGTTCTTTTCTCATCATCATCATCATCATCACCATCCCAACATCAAAACAAACACACACTTTTTACGATTAGCCGAGTTCGTTCGTTCATAGTCCACATTCAGTATCTATCTGTACACATGCACATAAACAAATCGTTGCTTTCCTTTTGTACTCAAGTTCAAAAGTCCAAAATAAAGTCAGTTAGAGTTTGGATTGGAACGTGCAGGCAGTCGTAGTATATGTATGTAGAATTATGATTACACATCACATATTATCACCTTCCTCTACTCTGTCGTGTTCCTTAAACATACATACATACTATTCAGTCAGATCTAATATCCAATGTGTAATAATACTGCATTGCTGACGACGGACGACGATGAATCAGTAAAGATGAATGAGAGGCAGAACAAACAAAAGTGTCCATAAGTTCATAATACCCACAGGCAAGTAAAAATCCAGCAATATGTAAGTATGGCGATACGTATCATCATGTGTTGAGCATCATTAGCACAGGGACCAGCTGAAAGTATTTAATAATAATTACATGGTCATTTATCATTATCATTACTATTTTCATTATGTCTCATCCCCAAAATTAAATCCATGAACTTAGCATATATGTACAGACAGTGGTGTCTGCAAACTGCAAACATTACATAAATAAATAGTATTATATATAAATAGTATATGCATGCGCGTATTTCCATGCTGAAATCTTTTTGCATTGCGATAAGTACTTACGATACACGATATACTATTTAAGTTTGTCATTTATGCAAACAGCAAAAAATATCATGAATCATGATCAAGGATGAACCATTCAGATAGCACAATACATTGTTATTTATTATTTGTCAAATGCGAACGTAAGGGGAAAATTAACCATTTTAAGCATAATTAAAAGTAAACTTTGTACTTCACACTTTTACATTGTACAGTAGTGCAAATAATAAAAACCTTTGTAATCAACTATTAACTATTAAATGACAAATGACGATACCTAAATAATAAATCCGACATCCGACAGCAGAATGTATATGTATAGTATCAAATATCCAATATGATTGATATCCCTTACTGCTTATAGTGGCTATTGGCCTATTGGCTATTCGTTCGATTTAATTCCTTTCATTCTTTATTTAACTATGATTTCTTACCCCTTCCTTCGAATTATGATGTCAATAAGCTGTAAATATCTAGCATTACAGGATACAGGATGAGAAGTGAAGAGTCTTCCATGTCTATAGATTAAACACAGATCTTCCGGCTTCGACAAACAAATTTTGCATTGCTATTGTGTTTCACCTAATAAACTAATGTAAAACACAATCAATGTTCTAATTTCTATTCCTAATATGTAATATCCTAATCTGTAATCACTAACACTAATCACAAATCACCAAAAGCCCGACACAAGATACAATCCTGGTGTGACACTGAAACACGGCCTTTGTATGTGCATTATTATATCTTATTTATATCATATTATTATAATTCGTGTGTTTTTAAGCTGGTACAGAGTACAGAATACTTACATTGATTGTTTTTCCGATAGTAAACTATGAAACTATGAACTACACTGGGTAATTAAATTAAAAGGCTGATGATGTTGTTGTGCAATTTTTTGCAAATGCAATGAAATGTGCAAAATGCAAAAATCAACATCAATCAACAAAATCAACAATGTGCGGGTAAAGGTACCATTATTTAACACAATAATTCACGACAATTTTGTAGAAGGTTGCCAATGGCATAGAAGGATTCATTAGTGGGTAGGTTCATAGAAA
>JAQIVE010006884.1:0-11035 GCA_034698285.1 Sminthurinus bimaculatus | reverse complement strand
GCTATTTAAAATAAAATAATAAAACCGGCTCATTAGCTCCGTGTTGTACCTGTACATTTACACTTTTTGAGGCAATTTAATATAAATATATATAAATCAAACTGATGATTTACTACAATAACAACAAATACTCACCAATAGTCATATTATCATGACTGTTTACAATCGGAGAAGCCGATGAAGATGTACTCAAACATTTGACTAATAGTGACTCTTTTTCTCCTCTCTTCAACAACAATGAACTTCTTTGCGGCGAATAAATAAACTTTGACGAACAGGAACACAATAGTCTTGAAATTTTTCCAGCCATGATTACTGAAGAGACTTGGATCTCACATTGAAGAGTAAAGTTCTTAGTTAATAGTTAAATAAAGTAACCCGTCTTCACTCTTCACTCTCTTCACCTTTTTTCCCTACATTTTTCTGTAACTTTTTTGAGGAAAAAGAGTTCAAACGATCCTCGTGATTTGATCCTCGCGAAATTCGAATAGCCAGTGAAAGAAGATGTGTGTGCAAACTGCAATCTTTTCACTGCGACTTAGTGTTTTATAAGTCATAAATTGTGACTTTCTCCTTCCTTTACTATATTTAATATTTACCGTGCTTGTAAAGAACTCTTTCAACTATCAGACAGGAAAGTTTAGTTAAGTTAACAATTTAAACTTGTAATTAAACCTCCATAAAGCATAATAAAACATAATAATATAGATAAGTAGCTAATTACAATACTACAATATAATACAAAATGGCTATGAACAAAGTGTCCAGACTATTTTGTACTTGTTCCTCAAAATTACACTCTAATTCCGGTTCTAATTCTTTGGGAACTTTATACAGAGCAATAACAAAACAAAATAGTTATATTAGTAGTGTAACCTTGATAAATCACAGCAACAATTACTCTAATGATGCAAGTCAAAGATATTTTTCGACTTCAACAACCTCGGATTCTTTGGATAGAGTCGCAACAACTCACAATTTTGGTAAAAAAAACTATCCATTTACTTACCTATATATAACTTGTACAGTCATAATACTGTAAATTGTATTGTTTACATGTCCATTGTGCTGATGCAATAGTTAACTCTTGATAATGCTATATGTACATTTTTTCTAGAGGGGATCACAATAACAGTGGATGGAGTTGAAGGTCGTCCTTTATATTTGGATGCTCAGGCTACAACTCCATTAGATCCTCGAGTTTTAGATGCCATGCTTCCTTATTTAACATCGTTTTATGGAAATCCGTAATTCAGAATTTTAATAAACTTGCATAAAATTACTGTGTGTGTATAATATGTATTATGTATATTACGCATGTGTAAGCTAATCAATTCAATTGACTGATTTATTAAATATTTGTATGAACAATTATTATTTATGTATTATCGTTTTTTTTTCATTTAGTCATTCCAGAACTCATGCTTATGGATGGGAGAGTGAAAAGGCTGTAGAGACAGCTCGTGAGGTATACCTGCCAAGAATTTTAAGTGAATTTATACTATAATTTGTATATAAATGGCAAGATAGGTCTGATAAATGTAAAGTTTGGCATTGTATGATGTGTACATATGTAAACTTACTTTTTAGGAAGCTGCTGCTTTGATTGGTGCAGATCCAAAGGAAATTATTTTTACTTCAGGTGCCACAGAGTCTAATAATATTGCTGTAAAAGGAGTGGGCCGATTTTACAAAGCAAAAAAGAATCATATTATAACAACTCAAACGGTATTACACAGCAATTATTTCTTTCTTGCAATGATTTGATTCAATAATGTATTGAGTTATCTGTAAGTATGTATGTTGGAAATTGGAGATGTTTGAAATATCAAACATCATAGAATTATTGTAAAATATCTTTCATTGTTTGACGAAAAATCTTGCCATCTGAAAATTGTCATACAGGAGCACAAGTGTGTGTTGGACTCTTGCCGGGCCCTGGAGGCAGAAGGATTTAAAGTGACCTACCTACCGGTTCAACAGAACGGCATAATAAACATGGGACAACTAGAAGAAGCCATGACGCCACAGACAAGTCTAGTTTCCATAATGGCTGTGAACAATGAAATCGGAGTCCAGCAACCGATTTCAGAAATTGGTGCTCTTTGTCGATCAAAAAAGATTTTCTTCCATACCGATGCAGCACAAGCTGTCGGGAAAATTCCTTTGGACGTGAATAAAATGAATATCGATTTAATGTCGGTTAGTGGCCATAAAATTTATGGACCGAAAGGAATCGGTTGTATCTACGTTCGTCGTCGTCCCAGAGTAAGAGTTGAACCCCTTTTTAGTGGTGGTGGTCAAGAGAGGGGTATTCGTAGTGGGACTGTTCCTACTCCCCTTGTGGTTGGATTTGGTGCCGCCTGTCGTGTTGCTCGTGAAGAAATGGCATATGATCATGAAAGAATTAAACGATTATCCGACAGATTCCTCGACAGAGTAATGGGAAAATTAACGCATGTCATTCGAAATGGAGATGCTGATCAAGGTTATCCTGGATGTGTAAATCTATCATTTGCCTTCGTTGAAGGGGAATCCCTACTCATGGCTTTAAAGGACATTGCTCTTTCAAGTGGTAGTGCTTGTACATCTGCAAGCTTGGAACCTTCATATGTGCTCAGAGCTATTGGAGCTGATGAAGATTTGGCTCATTCATCCATTCGTTTTGGTATCGGAAGATTTACAACAGAGGAAGAAGTTGATTATACGGCTGATAAATGTGTCAAACATTGTCTTCGACTTCGAGAAATGAGGTATGATTTTCTCCTTTTTTTGCAGTAAAAAAATGAAAAAACCAAATTGATTTTAAAATTATTAAAAACAAGAGTAAAACCAGGTGTGTAAAGTATCTATTTAATGTCTCTTATTTTTGAATTTTTTTCTGTATAGTCCACTTTGGGAAATGGTTCAAGAAGGAATCGATTTGAAGTCTATCAAATGGAGTCAACATTAATTATTTGTCAGTGATATCCTGTTTTGTTATTCCTATAATAATATACATTATAAACATATTCTGCAACACAAAATACAGAATATTTTTTTTAGATAATTAAAAGTACTAGAGGAAAAATTTTATTTTATTCTTAACGTTTCAAACAGCATTTTCTTGCATACGATACAGATATCATTTATTCTGCAAATACTATGTAACATATTATGTCATCATGTACAGAAAATGCTTTACCATGAAATGTAGTAATTTTTGGCATCAATATACTAAGTGGCAAGTGCATACGTCATTCTTATTCATTGTTTTATTGCTGTTGCACTTTTCTTCATATTTTCTTTATATTTATTATGTCTAAAAAAATCTTGGCGTGTATGTAGTAACATAAATAGTTATTGTATTTATTTTTTTACACATCAAAGGTAATATTTAACATGGTGACAATTAGTAACAATGGAAAGTTTCTGACTAAAAATAGTAACACACGGACTACAGTTGACACATTGAATGAACATTACAGTTATTAAGACTTTCATTAAAATAAGAAACAAACTGGTCAAATGGACAGATCCATTTATCATCACAGAATTTAGTTGCAATCGGATGTTCTTGAAATAACGTTCCGATTTTATGCGCAAAAGTACCTGGAACTTGCTCACTCGTGCACCTAAAATATTAAAGAAAAAATAATTATGTAAACCAGACTTTTTCCTCCATATTATTTGCAATACTTAATTTACATAGAAGAATACACAATACATAGTACGTACATAGCACATTATGGTAAAACTAAAAGTACTGATTAAAATTGCTTACTTGAAAAGCACAAAAGCAATGTTGGTTGCAAACTTGTCAATGAAACTTGTTCTCCACTTTCTAGTATTTTTATGTACATGATAGTTATCAGCTCTCAAAGCCTCACTATCACGAAATAATTCCAAATGACTCAAAAACTTAAGTATAGTACCACTGTGTGTAAAGTAAGCTGTAACTTTATGGGAAGACTCTGGTAATTCAATCTTTTCTTGAAATTGTTCCATGACATCGCGAATGGGTGCACAGGCATGCTTAAACGTAATGTCATATCCATATCCATCTATCCAGTAGTATTCTATATCTTGTCTGTATTCAAGTATTTGAAAATCGTTTTCACTAAAAACACTACACCATGGTGAACTTTGTTTTGATTTAGGATTTGGATTCCAAGCAGTTTCAAAAGAACATCCAAGATGCATAATTTCAAGCTCAGCCATTGATATACTTCGTTGAGGAGGAAAGCCGAGCCGATTTCGTAAATTATCGTGCATCTCTTTAAATATATTCGTTTTTTCAAAGTTCTTTTGTTCGGCGTATGCTTCTGGATTTTTATCCACCTGCTTCTTCCATTTTGGACAAGCTTTATAAAATCGGAGAATGGGATCTGCATCCAGGGCTGGCGGATACTGAACCTTTTCAGCTTCAATATCTCCAAACAAACCATAAGCAAAAGACTTTGCACTTGCTTCGGCCCTTTGTGTCCGAGTAAATTTAAACTATATAATAAATAATATAGAAAATTAGAATCAAATTATTACCTCTTACAATATTACGGTGTATGTATGCAAATGAGAGAAAATGAATAAAAACACGAAAAATTCCTCATTTAAAATTACAAACACTGAACACATCATACCTTGTATGTTTCAGGATTGTATGAAGTGGGAAACACGTTTGGAAAATTTCTTTGGAAACGTTGTCCGATTCCATGAAGCTCAACGTATCCTGATGGAACTAGCCATTTTTCTTTGGACGGGTGAAGTTCGGGAAAAGGTTTCCAAGATTTTAAAGCTGCTAATTCAGCAGCACAAAGTTGTCCTGTAGAATCTGTTTTTTGTACACATACAAAATAAAATAATTTACAGTATAGTACCATTATTTAGCATTTGTTATACCTATATACAGGTACACTGAACAATTGACCAAACTTTAATAAAAGCTCATATGTTAGATAGTTTATGATTCCTATCCATCCAGGGTTTCTTAGATTCTGAGATATTCGTATCTAAAGTTTCCCGCGCTCCATCTATTACATTACAAATTCAAATTTAAATACGTCTGTAATTATACTTTTAATTAAGATAGAGCTTTGAAACTTTCAGGATAATTAGTTCTTACACCAAATTAGTGGTATATGCCAAAAAGTGAAAAACCCTGGATGGACAAAAGTCATGTGATGGGTCACATATTACAATAAATACGTTATACATATTTACAATGTGAGTTTTTCCATATGTAACAAACGTGGATAAAACAACAACGCTCTATTTTTTACTCATGAATTGAGGAAGTTTTTGAGTAACCAGTAATCATAGTCAATTGATTTAATCTGCCTGTGGCATCATAAATTTCAGTATGATGTATTGTTCCTTGACTACTTTTGTGTTCATTCTACCTGTAGTACATCATAAACTTGTTTGGTAGTTTTGCAATTTTAACAATGTATATCCGAATCCGAAATATGAAAGTTAATACATAAAATTTTGTACAGGAGTTTAAGTTCATTTCCAGTACCCAGTACGCTAACAGCTTATAGTAAAATTAAAAATCACCATAAGTATAATATATTTTAGCGTTTTTCACTTTGCTAAGTTCTAGATTTATACTTGCAGTCAGAAGCACAATATAGTTTACTCATCCCTTATATAAATAATAACAAATCATTGTAAGGCCAAGTAGTTTCCTAAACACTTGAATTAATCTTCCGTATGGATGATTAAACAAAATCAAATTAGTTTTTACGATACATTGGCATAATTGATAGTCAATTCAATTCAATATTATTAATAGCTTAATTGGAAACGCTGAACTGAGTGGTATAGAAAATCAAAATCTTGGGAAATGAATACATAATCGACAATATGCACGTTAAGAAAAATTAGAAAATATTCCTACACAATGGGCATTCGGACTTATTACTTGTGTTGAACCATTTGTATAAGCACGCACTGTGAAATTTGTTGTTGCAAACTTTACAGGCTAGCTTTGGTAAAGCCTTGGTAGCACCATGTAAGATAAAGAAACAAATTGAGCATTCATCATGTGTAAACTTTTCATCCAAGTTCTCCTTCCACATTTTCAGTCCTGTTGCTAATGAATGACTTCTAATATTGAGTAGATTTGATAACTTTGCATGCAACTTCTTATCACTGATCTTGATAGTCACTGGGCCGAGAGGATGGTTAAGAGGGAGTGAGATGGTAAGTGAAACTCTAGTGTCCTCAATCTTGTAATGTGCTACTAATTCATTACAACCCGGAAGTGAATGTACCTGTATAAATTTAAAAACGACAAACAAAAAAACTATTGAAAAACAGTCCAATGAAGAATGAATATGATAGGGAACAATTTTTTAAACTGTTATGCAATTCCCACATGGCCACTAAAATATGTACCTAATAAGAAATTATTACAAAGCAAACTTTCATTTTCAACATTAAAGATATTTGTTGTTACCGTTATATTATCTGATGCTTTATCCCAAGTAACTTTTCCAAGTTCTTCTGCGGTCAATTTGCTTGATAAATACTTGACGATGAATTTTTCAACCATAATTTTGTCGCGTTGCTTTGTCAAAATCGTTGTCCACCACCATCGAACTGTGTAGGGTAAACACTGTAAAGTCTTTTGAATTACACTGCAAACTAAATGTCCCATGGGAAGTGGAATATGATAGACATCGATTTGAGGTGGTGAATCAAAAAAGCCTTTAATACTATGTTCTGGTACTAAAGGGATTAATTGGAAGAATAAAATTGAGAGAAGATGTGGTAATAAATGAGGTTCCCTGTGAATACAAAAAACAACAACAATTGTTAGTGCCTTATTTCCGCATTTACATTTAAATTTGATAAAAACATAATAATATGCATTCTGTATCCTATAATAAAAAAAATATGAAATCAGTAAATTGACATACAGGGCAGAATAAAACTTACTTGACAAAATTAGCAAACTCACTACCACTCCTTTCACTCTGCATAATGAGAAGAGAATCCCATGCAAGGAGATAGGTGATGATAGTTTCATCATTAAGGGTTTGAACTTCGTCCCTGGCTGAAATTTCGTTGCTGTACTTGTCAATAAGGTCATTCAATTCAACGGGAACTATTGGTAAGTCATCACTTTCTTGACCACTTGAAGCTTTTGGTTTGACTTTTCTCAATATTCGATATGCAGTAATCTTAATGGAAATTGATGAGCTTTCTAATAATGGAATAAATTTGCTACATACTCGACTTGGAATGGGTTCAATAAAAGCAAGAGTGGTGGAAGGAACAGACGATACTGCAATTCCTACAAGTTCCGTCGTCCTACTAATCAGAAAATTGTTTGACTTGAAATCGGAAATCTGAAGAAATAGGTAATATAGGGGGACATATAGCTGCTGGGCATGAAATTCTATATATTCTGTTGCAAATTTTGGAGTATTTCGAGCAAAAGTAGCAATGAGAGAAGTTGCTGTAGATAATTTATTTATCCATAAAAGTGTTAGCGTGTCAAGGTCTGATGGAAGATTCTTAATTTGTTTTAACCATGCGGAAACCCAACACGTAGCAATTGAATAGAATTCTTCTTTGTCTTCTTCACCATCCGTTGAAATTTTCCGCAAGAGTAGAATTACAATTTCTAAAATAGCTAACATTACTTGCTTTTCAGATTTCGGCACATGAATAAATAACTTTTCAAAATTAAAGTATGCTGCATAATTTTTTCGTTGAATATTTAAATAGTCGATCACAATAGAAATATCATGTACTTTTTCTTCCATGAAGTAACTTTTTGTGACCGTTTCTAAAAATGACAGTGAATTTTCATTTTCTAAAGAAACACTGCTTTCTTGAATAAACTGGACCAGACTTTTAGTTTTTCCTATTAAATTTAAAGCCAATTCCAATTTTTTGGCAGACTTTAAAAATATTTGCAGAGGTATTTTACTTGACAGAAGAACTTCACGATTTGGTACTAAAAGTTGATCAAGTAAGTCTTCACGATAGCGATTCCAATTATTTCCTGCCAATACTTCCAGCCAACGAGAATTTAGAACATTTAATTCATTGGACAGTTCTTCACGCAAAGTCTTGACTAAAGAATAGCGTTCAAATTCTTTCCACACAAGGCAAACAGCTTGCGCATATAAAACTTTCAACAATGGATTGATGAAATCAGTAATGTCTTCAATTTTTTTCATCATGAGCTTGGCTTCAAAAATAGTACGAGTAAGGAAACTAGTTTTAAATTGTTCTCGAATAACATCAAAGTTAGTATTTGAAGCAATATCACTATCAGTTGTATTAATTCCAAAATAACTAAGGTTCATAAAACTTAATAACACTTCCATTTTGAGCTTATCAAAACGAAGATTGCAAACCGGAGTAAATGGAATTGTTGTAGTAGTATCAACATTTTCATCCACAACCAAATTGGTTATCCTTACCAATGTGTTAATTTGCTCAATCGACTTTACGCTGTTGTCAATGGCTTCACAAATTATTTGATAGACTTGAAGACGGGAGAGCGGAGAATTCGGCAGCAACGAAATAAATTCTTCAATCATGAATTCAACATGTGCATTAACTTCTACATCAGAGGTAGTGATTGAAAAGTATATTAATCGTTCAAATAATCCAGTCATTATACGAGATAAATTTTCACCGGCTCTTTTTTCAATCATTCCTTTCACTAATCTCAATACATCCGTTATAAATCTATCATTAGCATTGTCACATATTTTAATTTGATTACAAATAGCACTAGAAATGCTATCAGTGAGTTCATTTCCGAAAAGAGAAGAACTATGTAGAATAAATTTAAGAGCAACCATGGAATCTAGATCACCTAAATCATCCAACTTGGTTATTAAGTCTTTCACTTTTGTACAAAACATATCTTGTTTGAGCCACCTCTTGACGCACGGTATATTTTGATAGTCATTGATCTTTACTATAAAGATTTTGAAGTCCGTAATATTATTGTAGTCTTGCTCGAATAGGCTTGACAATTTGCTCAGAAAAGAAGGGACAGTGGGGAAAGCTTTAATTAGACGTAGGATAATAGCCAATTTTGATTCCTTGTCAGAATTATTAAAAGCATCACACTCAATGATTGATACAGGTTTATTATCTGTCACGTCATTGTAAAATTGTTCGCAGTGAAAATTGGATAATGCCAAAAAAGTATTTAGATTGTTTGAACTTAAACACTTGTCGGCAATAGATTTCACAAGCACTCTTTTATAGTCAGGAAGTCCAGCGTAGTCGAAAATTTCTTCATCTAAGCTACAAGTTGACGTTTCCTTGGTTTGAAATTTCACTGATTTAACTTTCTGCCCAGGATCATTAGTACTATTCGACGAAGTTGCAGGGGATGACTCAGTACATAAATGTACAATAAATTGTCCACAATTTTTGGAGTCCCACTTTTTAATTCCACTACTCTCTTCTCCCGTTGCTTCTTCCTTTTGATTAGTTAACCATTCGGATAAATGAGTATAAAAATAATCCTTCTTCACTAGAGAGCCAAGAGTTTTTGCAAAATCTCGAACATTTCCAAATGAAATTAATGTGTCTATAAACGGAAAGACAACATCATCCAAGAGCTTTGACGTATCCGTTGTAGCAACACTCAGGTGGTAAGCTAATACTTCAGCAAAAACTCTCAGGATTGCAGATTTTTCCATTAAGCTCTTTTCACTTTTATATCTATGAAAATATAAAAACAGACACTTTATATGACATGAATGTAATTTTAAATAATAAATTTCATTATGTATTGTTATTTGAACTGAATGAGTGCTGAAATTAAATAAAGTAAGTTACAAAATTTGTAAATAGATATAAATATTACAGTTTTAGGTTTTATTATTTTTTAAAAAACATTGTCTATTTACCCTTCCTGAAGTGCTAATAAAAATAGTGAAATGAAGTTTTCATCAATTCCGATTTTAGCTACCAACGGTAAAACAGAAGGTCCCAATGTTCGAGCATTTCCGTGAAAACCTTTCTTACAGACACTCAAAAGTTTATCATGAAGTTGAGACTTTGGACCAGTTATAAATGATGGACAGTTTAAGGTGAGAGCAAGGAAACAATTCCACAGAGAAGGAAGACAATCTGAGGATTCCTCACGCAAGGATTGAGTTATCGTTTTTGTACACTTTTGTTGAATCAAATGGGGCTTGTTATTAGCTAGTGTAGCAATTAGATCATATAGTTGACGCCGAATCTGTACAGTCGAAAAAAAAGTCTTGTCATGAGAAACTAAAACTAATTTTAAAATAATATTAGAACGCGAATAAAAGGCAAAAATGGCGACTCAAATAATAAGTTTGAACTCTTACCGAACTACAAGAATGCTTTGTAAGAGCCCAGAATTCATTCAAATTCAATACATTCAAATATTGTTCATCTTCCCCAATGTTCAGTTCAACTAATTTCCGAATACTTTGGAGACTAGAATATAGCATTCTTAATTCATAGTTTTCAAAGTCATCTGAAGTGGATGGTGGAGGGGCGGTCCCTGTAGAAGTACTACTACTACTACTTTCACCTTCAGCAAGTTTTTCAACATCTTTCTTATTAGGTTTCGGTTTCAATGCCTTGGATGTTGTGAATATTTCAGTAACAAGAGAAAATATTTCACTTAGACAAAATATTATGGCCTCTGTTTGTTTCTTCTCAGTTGAAAACACAGCCTGAAATAAATAATGAAATATTTAATAATCAATCTCTTAATGCTTAATACATTTATGACACACTCTTGTCAATCTTAAGACCATCTTATCATTAATGACTGAATATTTAAAAATTCATAAAAGTTCGTTTTTTCTGCTTATAAGCGAGGATGGTTATGAAAGAATACCTTGAAACCATTTGTTGCAGTTGTACTAGCGGGTGCAAAAATATCACTTTGGCTAAAAAGAGACAAGAAAAAATACGCTCAATGATACGTTAGGTTCATTGATATATTCAAAAAAAGACGATGTGTTCTTACTTACCCAAGAAACCAGTAAGGAGCAATTGACTTTAAACGAGGAGCAAGATTTCGTCCAAC
>JAQIVE010006883.1:0-11036 GCA_034698285.1 Sminthurinus bimaculatus | reverse complement strand
GATCGTAAAATTGTTGTAAATTTTACCATGTAGAAACTAGAATCGAAAGTTTACCATAATAAAGCGTTCTCAGAACATTTTGCGTTTTTAGGGTATGTATGTACGTAAATTCCATAAGCCCTGTCTGCCATCAAATCCGACCAAATCAACATTAGGCGTCTCATGGAAACTTGATGAATTTCTTGCTCTTCATCACGAGACCAAGAAATTCAGGACGGGAAGAGCCAAAGAGAACGCAAGTGAAAGGGAAAGCAAGAGATATAGAGAGAGAGAGGAGCTTTCTCCTTGTTAATTAATGAATTTGCTCTGCTCATCTCAACCACCGTTTAGGGTCACCTCAAAACCAAACATTCCAAATTGTCATTATTATTATTATTATTATGCTTGATAATATCCACAAAAGTTTGCACTTTCTCCCCCCGTTTGAATCTCATTGGCCTTTTCTATTGTGTGCGTTGGGAAGGGTTCATCTGTTCGATCATCATGATCATGGTCATGATGATGATGATGATTGTAATGGGCTCCCAAATGAATGAATGACTGCGGCTGGAGTGGAAACTGTAAGTATAAATACTTACTCTGCCTCTGAGTCTGAGTCTGATGCTGAGTTTGAGTGCCGATTAATCTTGTAATCATGCCACAAATCCAAGGACCACAACGACCAAACTCAAACTCAATAAGGAATCCCGGGGAATATTAAGCTCCGGCCTTCAATCATCCCAAAGTTTTAGACGCAAGACGCCACCGCCGTCATAATTTCATTATTATTATTATTACTATGCATTATTATCATATTTTATACGTATTACGAGTTATTAAAGTGAGAAATAATTGTGAGATGGAAGATAATGACTCTTGTTCCCCAAAATATCCATCATTCTCCCTGGAAAATTAACAGTCATCATAATATCTCGATTTCTCTTTGAAACACACTTAATTTATAAAGTATGTTTTGTCCATATAAAAAATCCTTTAAACTGTTGACCATGAGAGTTAACTAAGGATAGTGCATTTGATTGTGTGGGTTGATTCTGTCCTTGGAATGCGGCTGTGTATGTATGTATATTAGTCATGAAAACTTTGGGAGTTATTATTAACTATCCACAACATATTTATACTTATGTATATGTATGTGAGGAAAGATAATTTGGCCGAGTCCTTTGTTTGTGTGGAAGAGGAGACAGGAAACAAAAAGGCTGGAGTATCTAGTTATTCCCTATCTCACTCTATTATACATAAAATCTGAATCATTATCATTGTCATCGCCCTATGATATGACGCATATTGTGCGTATCCCGAAAAAGATAAAAGTGTCTCTTTATGCATTCCGTATAATACCGTGCATATAACCTCAACTATTAAAGCTTCTCTATAGTGCGTATAGTACCTTTCATGAATAAAAATTCCGCAGACTTTTGTACTATTCCTTTGCCGTACTGTTTGAGCTTTTACGGTACATTTCTCCCACAATAGTTTCTGTTTATCTGTTTAAGCACACCTAAATCATCCCTCCATTCTCTATAATATAAATAAATGATGTTTCTAAATGAAATATGGAACACAACCCTTTGTTTTAACTTTGATTTTGACTCCTGTTAGGTTTGCTTGGGTGGTGAATTTTATTTTTTGCTTTTTCGGAAAACAAAAACCCGAAGAGAGAATTCCTCAACTTTTACCACAACAGTAATTGTAATATTGTGTTTTTCATCCTCAGCCACTCTAAAAGGCAGTATGCGTAAAACTACCCCAAAAATCGACAGTGTAACACCTGGAGCTGGAATATCAAGTGAAATGTCGCAACCTAGATAAAAATCTGGAGGCAACAACTCTCGGCACGTATGCATATTGATTATTAGACTGATGCCTGCAAGATTTCATGCACACACAAAAAATTTCGTTTTGGATTTTTTTCTAAAACACAACACGCCTATGTAAATAGTTAAAAGTCTGCTTGACAAGTTTAAAATTACTAGTTGTACAATGTAGCACGAATAGTCACAGATAAATATGTTTTGTCTAGTTCCTACAACAATATGGGTTAAAAGTTGCGGCTTTTCCAGTTTTCTTATCAAAGTAGTGTACGCAAGAAGATTTTGAGACTGTAATTAGTCTAATGTGGGGAAATTTTTTGGTTGAAAAGAGGCTAAAAAGCTGTCAATGAGGAAGAAAGTTGAAGAGTGGATAAAATAAAGACGGTGAAGAAGTTTTTATGCACGCAATTATCATCAAACATATATGAGTATACATACATGTGTAAAAAGTGTATTGGTTGGATACCTGACTTGGACAAGGTGCAGAGAGATGCGAAGAAGAAGAATCCGAGGACGAAACTGCGCTTCCAATTCAGACCCATGACTCACTGACTCACTCGGTCTACTATCCACTCCACTAATAAATTATCTTAAATGGTCCCCTTGACCGCAAAGAGCAGAGATCACTCACTCACTCACTCACTTGCTTACTTGCTTACTTCTGCCTTGCTTCCCTTTTCCCAAAAACTAGTTGTACGTATTACTTTGCACAGCAGTGTACAAGAAGTCGAGCTGGAGTCGTCCTGATGGACGAGGGAGGAGACGGAGGAGGAAAGTTTTTTCCCAGCAAAGTCCATAAATTATGAGCAGGGTTTTCTTATCTGGACAAGTTGAGGGTGTTATTCACGTGAAGACGATAGCATAGCATAGCATAGAAAATGTAGGATTCCAGCCTCGACAGACCGACAGACAGTCATCCAGCCGCTCTGCATCCACTAGACTTGATTACTTACACTACGCTAACTATGTATGTATGTAGACCAGAGTAGACCACTAATTGAGCCGCAATTCTCCCCCAATTCCACTCATTAATTATAAATGTTGCTCTGCTGCTGCCGCTGCCGCTAAGATTTCTCCACAAAGCACTGCACTGCACTATGTTTAATGTATTAAGGAAATAGACAGATCGCCTCACTAATTTACACAAAACAACAGGAACAGAACCAGAACCAGAAAACGCTGCAGCATTCAACAACAACAAGTCAAACACGCTTTTTATTATTTTCGTCTTGGTCTGCGGCAAAAAACAAGACACATTCCCAATTCCATCAATTTCTTGACTGTTGGAGTGCGCCGAGTCTCACAAAGGATCCAACAATTTTATTTTATATTCTAAAATTTACAGCTGTATCCACAATTAAATGGGAAAGTTGCGTTTTCTTAAGTTAAGTTGAGAAAAACACGGGGAAAGTAAAAGGAGGGGGATGAAGCTTGAACTTGTCACTTTGTCACTGGAGAAAGTTGAGCGGAAGACGAGGATAGAACACGTGAGTGAGTTAAGTTGAGTTGAGTTGAGTTGGTGGTTGTTGTTCTTGTTGTTGTTGTAGCACCAGAATAACTTTTGCTGTGTCTATTATAAATATAGAGTCATTTATTAGACCTCCTCCTGCATCTCCTTTTTCTTCCGTTCGTTTGTCTCTTCCTCTGAGTAAGCCTGACCTAAGCACAAAGGAGATGACAAGAAAAGTTTTGACTTGATGTCTTTCACATGAGATGAAATGCTCCTTTTTCTTTCCCCTATATAATATCCACTTTTACAGGCAGAGCGAGTTGACAAGAATCATCACAAATTGTCTCCTCATGCCTAACGCAATTGTACCCGGAATATTTATTTGTGGAGAGATGGGAGAAAAATAGAAAAGTGCGGGAATAATAATGCGGAGCCGTCACATCACATTACGCCCAATATTGCTCAACATCATTTTTCTGCTCGTCGATTGTCTGAGCAGAATAGAATAGAATGGAATTGAATGGAAGGGCGAGAGGCGACAAGTTGAAAGTCGAGACGGGCAATTCAGTTTCCGTTGTGAACTGTCTCTCGACTCAACTCGACTCAACTCCACTTTGAATTTGTCTCTGTCCCTTGGCTTTAGTCAGTTTGTCCGTCTGGCCGTCAATTAGGAGTCTTGTGTGGGCAATGCGAGAAAAGAGCCGACTTTATAATATTGTATTATATTTACTATGTATGTAGAGATACACTCTTGAGTCAGAGGACGAGGACTTGAGACGAGAGAGTTGCTGGTCCTTGTTGTTGTTCTTCAACTTTGTAGTGTGGTTGAGAGAGAATGACCGCGGGTGGGATGGATTTGGATTCGGATTGGAATTGTTGATGCGATGGATGGAGGAATGCCCATGATGTTGTCGGGGTGCCGTGCAAATCCAGAGTGAGTGACTGCCTCTGAAAATGTTTTGAATTTTCAGCACTCCGGATGGATCGATAAACTGTGTCGTCGTCGTCGTCGTCCTTCGCCGCCCTTTCTCCGTCTGCTTGATTCTGCCTGCCTCTCTACTGCCTGCTCCCCTTTGACTCAGTGTGAGCGACTCAGACCACCGAACGAGTAAACCCACTCAACTTTCCCCAACTTTCTCTCTTTCACTCTCTCTCTCTCACTTTCTCTGGCTGCTTTCACTCTCTATTTTATCCTTTTCTCGCTCACTCGCTCGCTTACTCCCTGATACACAAGGAATGGATCTCTCTCTCTCTCTCTCTGCCTTCCTCTCTGTATGCACAGAGCTTTCTCTTGACTGCTTCCTTCTTTGTTTGCATGGTTATTTGCTGGAGTGACTGGAGGACAAGGAGAAAAGATAGAAAAAGGCAAAGAAGAAGATCCTGTGCTCAGGATGCACCCTCAGCATCAGCCTTTTTTCCATGACTAGATAGATAAAGATAAAGATTGTTGGTCTAGTCGAGTCTCAACTTTGCTTTTTGTTGTTGTTGCTCTGTATGTATGTATGTATGTATGTCTGTATGTTTGATGTTGGTGGTGTTTGGTGGGTGGCCACTCAATGAACAGTCTGTCTTTCTGTCTGAGTTGGGTGCATCTCACTTGCATATCCTTTATTCCGCATCATTTACCCAGTCGACTTTCTCTCTCCTCCGTCCTTCATCTGGACAACGGACCTCATCTGTTTTCTCCAGCTGATCTCCAGAGAGAGAGAGAGAAAAGGGAAAAGGACGCACAAATCTATGTGCGTATGTGTATACCACACACACACACACATCTGTTCCATTTTCGTCCTTTCTTGGTTTGCCCTGGGTCTTTTCCCTCCTCCAGTCCTCCAGTTGCAGGGACATTAATCCCATTTCGGCAAAGAAAAACAGAAAGAAAAGTAATTCATCGTGCAAATCCCAATGCCAATTTACACAATGGCAACTTGTCTTGTTCATACATTTCTCAGCAGCCTCCCGCCGGAAAATCCACTTCCCCCCACCCCGCAATTTCCCACAGTCTTGCCCATTTTACCCGTATTATTCCGAATTTTCTGCTGCTGCTTCTTCTTCCTCTTTTTCTGCTTGTATTCACATGTGTCGTAGGCCAATGAATTTTCTTTCCCCTCTCCCCCGCCCCCTCCTCTTCCAATTTTTCCATAACAATACACATGTATGTATGCACAATACTTGGAAATATCTGTATGTATGTATGTATGTATGTATGCATGTATGTATAAAATATGGAAAAGTGTGTCATTCATTTTCTCCGCCGCCCTCCTCTTGAAAAGGGAAAGCCAAAGCAATGTGGGAATGCAAAAATGGCCTCTGGATGAAATCATCTCGATAGCAGACAGAACAGAATGAGGAGGAAGAGGCAAGAATAAGGAAGAAGACGAGATCTCTCTCTCTCTCTCTCTCTTCTCTCTCTTTCTCAGTCCTCTTTGCTCCTCGAGAGTTGGAGAAGTTGCGGAGTGAGTGCTGAAAAACTTGGATTTATTTTTGGTTTGTGGAAGACTCTTTGCGTGGTGGTGGATGGAGGAGACCTTTGAGCATTGAGTATACATAGGCCACAATAGAATCTCCGATGGAATTCCGTTACGGAACTCTTCCTCAATCTCTCGATGGATCTCTCTCGCTTTTTCGCCTTTTCTCTCTCTCTCTCTCTCGTTCTACTCTCTCCCTATTTCTCTCTCTCTCTCTTCCTCTCTTTCTCTGGTCGAGTATTATGAATCACTTAGAAATCCATATCGGCGAATCGAGATCCCCTCACATGCAAAAAGAAGAAAAGTCATCTTATTCCGTCTCCGTCCTCGTCTTCGTCTTCGTCTTCGTCGAATCGTCGACTCTTTACATCCACCAGACACACACAGATAGATAGGAAAAGAGAGGAAAGCTCTTCATTTCTTGTGCTCTCGTTCCGTTTCGAGAAAATAAGGATTCGTAAATCTGGATAGCATTTGAATTCCATTGTAATATTATGGATATAAATCCCCGAGGAGGGAGGAGGCACACACAGAGAAAGAAAAAGAGGGCCAGAGTTGACTTCTTTTTCGCTTCTTTCCCCATTCAACCAATACCACTACTACTGCTACTACTACTATATTATATTCTCCAATTCGGGAAAAGTCTGAAATACTTTGCCATTTTAAATCAGCCAGATAAGTAGGAATATAGAATATATAGGCTCCTGCTGTCCTCCGCCTTTTCTCCGCTCCTCTCGATCCTCTTCTCCCGGCAACTTTTCTCGGGGTATATAAATTTCAGACATTTTTCCACCACGTATTCTACTGATATCTACTCTATTGTATCGCATCGCATCGCAGCGCACTGTAGAAAAATTTGTACACACACACACACACACAGGACAAAGTGCACGTAGTACTTTTACCCAATACTAACTATTTATATTCTACATGTATAATGTATATACATTTGGAGCACTCTGACACCACTCGCATAATCGTAATTTGTGGGCGCATTAGCGGGGGCCACCCATTGTCGTCCATCCTGAATTCTGCATTCTGCATGTCCAATGTCCATCTGTCCCTTGAGGAGTATGGCCAATGAACTGCTTGAAGGAATTTGACCCAATTTCAAAAATTCGGCTCTTCCCCTCAAGATTTAGAGAATCTGCTCCAATTTGGTAGACACCAGAAATCTTATCTGACTCAATTATCTTACTTTTCTTCGCCATTTTATTGTACCCGTTTGACAATTGAGGAAATCATTTGCTGATTTTACGCCGTTTTGCAATCCTCGTGCAAATTAGGAGCATCTAGTGGGGAAATATCCAAGATAATCTGCACATTGCGATAGCATATAGCTAGAAAAATTCGTCAGTTTTGAACGCGACTTTGCAAAAATGTATGTGGGATAATTTCTGTGTCGTTTGCTCGATGGCCCAGTAAATATTTATGGGCGCTCATCCTAAATATTTTGACGCACAAGCGAGATAATTGGCGTAATGACACAGCTACTTTTGTGATTGAGACGTTGAGCTGGTTAAAAAGTGTGGAAATGGTGAGAAAGGAAAAGCTTGGCTGCAGATATACTGATGGCTACGTATGTATAAGATGCAAACTGACAATGAAGTGAATTGGGATGGCATAACTGAGAGATTTTCTTCTTGAATCTCTTCATCGGAAGATGATGCAGAAAAGTAGATGTATGTACGTAAGTATGGAGTAGTAGTAAAGGGAAGAGAGAGAAAGAGAGAGATGTAATGGTTTATGACAAGTCGGCTCATTTTATTATTATTATTCAAAGAAGGATGGGATGGGATGGGATAGCATGGTTGGCCATGCACTGCACACGCACAAAGCAACAAACTCAATGGCCATCTCGAGCACTGTAATAAATTTCGATTCCTCAGGAGAAAATCGTGGCAGATGCGGAAACCAAAAGAGAAAGAGAGAGAAAGAGGCAGAGATATAGGTAAAAGAGCGGGGATTCGGTATAAGTAAGTCTAAAAGGATTTTGATAGCGAACAAAGAGGCTTTTCTCCTTCTCGACAAAAGAAGTTCTCCGTCGTCGTCGTCGTCGTTGTATAGGAATACGCATGAAGCCTAGGCAAGAGACTTGTTCAAAAAAGAGAGAGCTCTTCTTCAACTGATCCACACACGCCAAGCAAATACTACCCAATTGAAAAATATATCTTCTATCTTTCTACATATGTATATACACTACATATATCATCATCATTATTTGCGGGGTATTATTCCGTCGATCCACATGATCATGCATAACTTCACCTGAACGAATCCGCATCCATGTTCATACGCCGCAAAATAAGATACATGTGTACACTTGAGCTAGATCTTCTCTCCTTCTTTGATCATTTTCATATAAAAAAAGACAACATTGGCAATTAAACTGCTATAAATAGCCTTTCTATGCAAATTACCTCAATTTCGAAAATATCAATAATATCCGTAATTTTTGCACAATCAGCAATTTTTAATACCCGTACAATGGTTCTTAAAAAATACATAAATCATAATATGCTGTTTCAAAATGAAGACAAGCTTTTTTGCGTGTCACTAGACTATTTTTATGATGACACAACACATGGATGGATTAAAATTAATTCCTGTGACGCTTTTTGGAGCTGCGGGTAAATTTCGAGAATAAGAGTGGGTGGTGCAAAAACTGAGTCAAATATTCCTACTCCGTACACACACACACACATAGAATATGTACTATACATAGAAATACAAATAAAATAATGCTTTATGTGTATAAAATACATAAAATGAATTGGTTTGCTCCTGGATTTTTTTCTGGAGAGGATGGGAGTGGATGAGACTGGATCTGGATATGAATCTGGATCTGGATATGGACGCGGATGGATGACAGGGCATGAAAGGAGCCTGGAAAAAATCTGGATGTGAGTCATGATTGCTTTCCTCCGGAGCAAACACGGACTGGATATTAGTTAAGATTCCAGATTGAACCTTTCCAGACGGAGGGAGGGGAGAATAGAGAAAGACGGCGGAGGAAAAATAAGAAGAAGAATAAGTTTTCTCCAGATGATGTTTCGCCCCAGGTTAAATTCCATCCAGCACTGTCATCCGAAACATTCTCTTCTTCTCTATGTTCTGTTCCGTTCTGTTCTGCTCCCATGTCATGAAGAATGGAAAGAAATAAAGGGAGGGAAAATAATGGAGTTGCCGAGGAGGAAAGAGAGCAACTTGTTTATTAACTTGTGTGCCCCTCTCCCCTTTTTAGAGGGGGGGGGGCAAAGGGAGGGGAGGGGCTGAACAATACATAAGCAACGGTGAGACGGAAGCTAACAATAAGCGGAGGAGAAGAAGAAGGCAAAAGACGACAACAGAGTCCACAATGAAATGAAAAGGAAATGTTATTAAGGAGATTTGAATCGAGGTTTCAAACTCAGAGAATGAATCCAACTCTTCTTCTTCTCCTGCTTCTTCCCTTCCGCTCCAGACTTTATTTCATTTCATCTCTCTCTCTCTCTCTCTGAATTTATTCCTGCTTGTCCTTCTTGCCTTGGCATTTGACACGCAGGCGACGACTACCAACAAGACGACGACGACAACAACAACAAGGACAAGCGCTGGAGAAAACGGGGAAGCTGGATGCTGGAACGATGAGATATGTAGAAGACTCGGTGCTATTGAATTGAAACCAGTTGATCAATACGAATACCAACATTTTGCTGTTGTTTATCTCATCCTCATTCATTTACTCTTGCCCAACTTCTGTACATAAATACATACACATACACATGGCAAACAATATATTTTATTCCAATCAAGACAATGCAGCCAGATTCATCTTGATCCATTTTTCTTCAGCAGTCGATTGCTTATGCCAAGTCGAGTTGACAGAGCAGCCCAGTTCTGCTCTTTTCTCATTAATTAATTGTTCGATTGGATTTTGCAGCTCGCCTTGGAATTCCTCGAATTACATATTATGTCTGCTATTTTCATCACTGACTGACACATTTTCTGCCTGGCTGTCAACTTTGCAACTTTTCATCCAAATCCGTGTGCTTTGGACTGGCCTTTATAAATAACTGTGTAAGGGAAAAGGCATAAATTGAACGAGTGTGGAAGAGACGAAAAGAGCGGAAGGTGTGATAAGGTGTCTGCTCTCTTAATTTTGTCTGCCGTATATGTACGGATATGGATATAAATATAACCATACATAGACATTGTCCCACTTGTGGAAGGATGGATCAGTGAATAAATGAAGAGGTTCTCATTTTCACTGCAATATATGGATTCGATTAGCGGATTTTGTGGACTAGAAAGAGCGCTCAAGTGTTCTCATGCGAGACTAATTCCCGCCGCCATTCTGAGCACCACCATCAACCATATTTATATTTCTTTCTTTCTTGCTCTTCCTCCCGTCTGTCTTTTGTGTTCTGTGAAAGAGGATTTATAAATTTTATACACTGACTTTAGTATTCCACCGTCCATGCATACACAGTCCTATGTATTAGTATTATCTATTCTCATTCAAACTCGGAACCAGAATTAGCAAGATGAATGCATGTCCTGAGTGTTGAGTACCTCTGCGCAAATTTCTCCGTCTTTCTCTCTTGTACCAACTGAAATCACAATAATAAGTATTACGAGTATTGGAGAAAACACTGCTGCTGGAATTCTAAAGCTATCTCTGGCCACCAACCCACCAAGAGCTTCGCCGAGGGGGAAATCTTTACAGCAGTCCGCATGCACAAATATGGAGCGGAGACGAACAGATCTCCCATCTAAAATTTCCATGCAAACATGTAACTACTTATTGTGTGTGTATAAAATGCGAACGCGAATACGAAAATTTGCTCCTACCAGCCCACAAAACTCAATTTCCCCAGTTCTCTTCACCTCGAAAGTTGTGCATGTATCGGAGAATAAAGGACAGAGAAGGACTGTCCAATGCTTTCCATGCGGATAGACGATGTCGACATGTGGTTCTACAGTCATCAGCAGCATCAACTGCCCAGCACCTTGTTCAAAAGAATAGACGACACAAATAACTCACGGCTGCGGTTTAACAACAACACTGCTGACTGTCCACTGCAACTAGACGACCCAAAATTAACAAAGACACTCCAGAAAATTCAATTAAAGTATCGACACGATAAAGAGTGACAAACTTGACATCCCATTTTAATACGGAACCTGACGGAATTTTGCAAAAATATTTAAGTGCATAGTAACTATGCTCATGTACTTTCATTACTGTGACAATTAGATTTTTTCAAGGTTCCGTGTAGAAATGGGATGGATGGGTAATGAGCGACCTGGTCAGAGTAAAGTTCACAA